>JAECUM010031879.1:0-44222 GCA_016617855.1 Megalonaias nervosa
AAAGTAAAGAAATAACTTGGTATGTTCTGATTTTTTCATACGAACTGCTCTCCGGTTCAGATATAGGTTCACTTTATCAAAGACCACATGGAGTTACCTCCCTTATACACTCGGGCATGCGCGATTACCATAACAACGATGAATAAATAATACGGTGTATGATTGGCAAGAGTCCGAAGACATTATTAGTTTCAACAAAAAGAGGAAGAAACGATAATTCAGGCTAAAAGATCATGGTAAGAATGACAGGCAGTCTATGCACCATTAGTGAAAAATGAAATAGTCGTTGTAAATATGAGAGAAGTCAGAAATATATGAAATTGTCGGTGTGTATAACGGGAATATTCATTGTGGTCGTGAATAATCAAAGCTGAAATTTCGGCGATCAATTTGTGTTAAAGTGTGTTTAGTAAGAACTTAGTGAGTTTCAAGGCTGGAAGGGGAAGCAATGACCAACGAGTTGGGTGTCTACTTTTGGTTATGTTCTGACATTAAATACCGTGCTTGGAGAACAACCACACAAGATGTAATTAAACTTAAAGTTAAGGATGGTCTGACCTGTAATAAATCAGATTTGTGGAGACTGGAGTTGAAACGTGAAAGGTATTTGGACCAACGATTTTATCCAGATGACAAATTTAATCCTTCATCTATCAATGCAGGGAAATTATACTCTCTTGTTGACATTCAAAATAATTTCATCTTCGAACATGTGACTGTAATACTCTCATTATTAGCTTATTCGTTTTTCGTTTGTTTTGAAATCAAAACCACAATTAAAGTTTCAGTTTGATTGTATGAATATCCAGTTGTAGTATTGGAGCTGTTATTGATGTACTAATATTAGAAATGATTGATGTATGTGAAAATTTTTGATGGATTATGGCACAAAATGGCATTTAGTTTGGAAAGTATCTTCCAAATGCATGGGTTTGTCATAGTAGGTGGCAAGACCACAGACACATCATAGAATACATTGCAACTTGAATACATTGCTTCTCAACTTGTCAAACATAGATGTGATATGTCGCCATTATTTTCTCTTGTTGACAATTAAATAAGGCTATTGACTTAATAAGTCTATGTTTCCTAATTATTACTTTACAGATCGATTTTATAGCTGATTTTATTCAGAGACGTAAATTCTACTTTATAAAAATTAGCAATATAAATAACACAATAACACTGATGTTGGCTCATTTGCTATCAACTATAGCAGTTCAGCAAAAGACATGTTGGAATTTAACATGTAAGTGTGAGTCAGTTTGAAAGAATTTACTTAAGTATGTTTAGTAAGTACTGCAATATCATTTATTTTCATGGGTCTCAGTTTGTTTTGTAAAGAAGAAAGACATTTTCATGGGTACTTAAATTCATGGTTTTGCCTGTAAAAGTTTGCATAACCTTGTCAAATACCCCAGATAAGGGTAGTCAGAAGAATAAAACTTTACCAACAACAATGACAGCTGCTTCAGTGTTTAAAAGAATACCATGACCTGCATAAGAACAACGAACCAAATACCTTTCAAAATCAACTGCTTACACTCAGCATCAAAGGGAGCTGATGCAGCCAACAACACAATACTAAGTGGTCCTTAAAATGTATGTGTATAATTTCTTCCTGAAAAAAATCTCAAAACATTTGTACCATCAGTTACTTTCTGAAGAACACAGTGGCTTAAGGGTGGTAAACTTTAACTCAGATATGCAATGGTTTCGATAACATTTGATGTGTTCAGAAACCATCAAAGTGCAAAGATGTTGATTAAATTGAAAAGCAGTGGAATCACTCATGTATGAACCAACTACAGCCACTAGACTTTGCTTAAAACTTCATTAATCAAGTCAATTCATGCATAATGGACAATTGCAGATCAAGCAAAAGTGTGTTAAAGATCACACCTAATTATCCATGGCTTTGAGAATGCTTATTTCATCCAACAATTTCAGGATTACTTACCTGATAAACATTTGTGTACTGGCAGACTTGATGTTAATTCAGTGCATTTGTCTGAAAAATTAGGAAAGTGTGAGCTTCAATACTGTGCAAAAATGAGTGTAAATACCTCATGTTTCATTAGTACAGGGGAAATTTGCTTCAAGCAATAGTTGTCATAATTGACATTCATGCTGTTCATTTGGATTAAACATGCATGAATAAAATAGACATGCTGTCATGAAGATTTAAATTTCTTGGCAACAGTTTTGCTTGAATGAGGAATTGAATTGAATAAATACTAATGCTATTTTTCATATAATAATATCATTTATTGCTTTTTTCTTTCATTTTTAGTAACAATAGTGTTTGAATACCTATGTATTTTCTCATTTCTCTCTTTCCTTATGTCACAACATGTCAGTTTAGAAATTACAGCTACTGGATACCATATAGATATGTGTGCATTGAAATAATGTATAATGCATTATAAATATTTTTTAAAGTGTAAAATAAAACAAACACATGTAAATACTGATATTACCAGATTACAGAAATTAGATTGATTTATCAAATAGCTTTTTTGATCTCTAGGATTGAAACACAGTAAAAAAAATGGAAGATGGGTGGGTGGAGGGTCTTCTTTATCTTATGTAACTGATTTTTTATTGGGTCATTAAAGTCATGGTTCAGGGTAACATGTGTGATACCAGTTGTTCAGTTTATGCTTTTTGAATGAGATTTTTTAACCTAGATGAAATCTGTTTTGGAGCATTCAGTATTTTTGTCATCTTATGTTGGGCTCATTCATTATGGGTATTATTTTTTTTTCATAAGAGAGTTTAGGTAGAAATAAAAAATGGTTCAAAATTATGCTTTTTTTCACTTTAGCCTGGCAGTGCAATATCTGCAGTTGGGAGCTCTTCATCAGCTTCGTCAAGGAGGGGAAAAACACGACAGTATCGCACTGTTAGTAATGGCTCACAAGTGGATGAGACACTTTTTGGGGCTCCAAACCATGTAAAACAGAGAGAGGGAATGTTGAAGGAAAAATGGGCTAATGATGACAGCTTAAATATAATGCAAATGGCAGAGGAAAGAAATAAAAATAGAAAAAAGAAATCCAAAAATTCTAAAGAAACAGTCCAAGTCATCACAAAAGATTTAATAAGAAATCTAATGTAAGTATGTACTTATTGAAGAATTTGAAGACCGTATCTTAGTCATTGTTACCATAAAATGTAAGAATCCAAGTTAAAAAATTATGTATGCTTTCAGTTATCATAGCATTATACCCAATCCAAGAAAGGTTTTATTCTGTTGTTGATGGTTTTCATTTGTAGAGAAAAAGTGATAGAATATATTGTCATAATTTAACTTTTAATTGAATGTAATGTGGTTATTAATATTTTTAAATAAATATATGTATACCATATTTATCTTTTCTATATGCAGATGAACCAACAGTTGCAAACATTACATTTTCTGCCTGTCATATCAGCAACTACAGCACTTCAGCTTAAAAAAAAGCATAGTTAAATTGCATAAATTATATATCTGTTTGACATTTTTGCAATGTAATATTATCATGGAATCTCATAAATGCTCTTATACATTCACTATGTTTGTTTTTATTTTTCTTTTATCAGTTTTAATTTTGTCAATGAATAACCTATAACATCAATAACATTTTTATGCTAGTTGCTTAACAATTTCACTGTAACTACTTAAGAACATAGAAAGTGTTTACGGACTACATATCAATACTTGCAAAGTAAAATTGTGCCTTCTATAAAAGATTTTGATCAGATTTTGCTCAAAACATATTCCTTTAACGAATTGTTAAGCTGCAACATCTGAGAATTTAACTTCCATGATGCAATTTTCAAATAAAAATGGTCCTGTCATTTTCGCATAGTTGTCCAAATCAGAAAGCTAAAATCATCATTAGGAATTTTCTTCAGATGATTCCTGACATTTGTGTGTCATTTTTATTTTTATTTTAAGGCTGAATCTTTTTATCAGAAAACTTCAAAAACTGTCCATTTTCCTAAACTTTAAAATTGAATAATTTTTTCTGAAAAGTTGGACCATTTTCCTATGATTGGGTTTTAAAATTGAAATCTTTCCCCCAAAATGTAAATTGCTTAGTAAATGAAAATATTTAATGAAGTCATGCTTTTATGATGGATCAGGACACAATCAAAGAGTTCTAATCACTTGAGTGGAATGAGCAAATTGCTGGGTCATTGACCATATAATTTACACAATTTTTTTAAATCCTCTGAATTTTCACAGAAGAGAATACTTATCAGAATGGATATGGATTAAGCTTATCATGATTTTGATTTCATCGTTCAGCTCATATTTTTTCTCTTATCATGTTGGAATGTAATTCACTTGTTACAAATATACATGAAATATTGACAATCAGTGTTCAAAATGATTATTAAATGTTTTACAAATAATGTTACCAGCAAAAAAAGTATTAAAATGTTAGATCCTAAGACTGACTGTGTTTTTTTTATCCTAGCATAAATGGAGAGAGAGGATAATATAATCACTCTCTAACATAATAATAGGTATTTTTCCAATTAGTTTACATTTACATTTTAATCTAAGGGTATATATAAGAGTGGGAAATGTTTTAGATAGTTCCATGATAGAGATAGGGGTGAAATTATATGTGTATGTCTCATATCAATACATACCATGATACACACTCTGTGATATGATACATTGCTGGATTGATTCACCCCGAAGTAAAGGTCTGTATTTATTAAAAACATTTTATGCAGAACCTTTTCTAATAATGAACTCCAATTAATGGATGAAATTTGTAAAAAGCATTTAAGAAAAATAAAAAAGAAAGATTGGTTTGTTTAGGTGTAGTTTATCAAGTGCCTAGGCAATTAGAGTAAACTGCTTGGCTCAAACAGCTACCACAGCAGCTAACTCAGACTAATACAGATGTAGGATTTGAACCCACACTGTTTCAGTCATGAATCCAGCATTCTTACTGCTGAGCCACCATGGCTTCTGCTTCCAATAGTTGCCTCATATGACATGGGGCCTGTTCTACATCCCCTAGGCCACTGGGGTTAAACAGGAAAGGTGTTTAATACTAGATGTCTTACCTGTCAGTATACAAATCTAATTTTGTTGATGATGACACTGCCAGTAGAAAAGTGACATCCGTGTAATGCTTTATGTAAGTTATAATGCAGGTGATAGAGTAATCTTGAGGGCTTGAGTGAGGACTTACGTACATCCAAAACTTTCACTATATCTGAGTTCAATATAAATGAGTCCACTGTGTTTTTCCCTTATATATAAAAATAAATAGGATTATTTGACAGGTAATGCATCAAACCCCTAACCCCCATTTTGTACAACACAAGATTTATAGCCACATTGTTATGTATTTACAGAGTCCCAGGAGAAGACCCATCTGGACATTCTATCATTCTTCCACGGGGTGAGTACAGGAGAATTCTGTCGGCCTCTCATGTAATGACAAAAGAGGAGAGAGAACAAATGCTGGAAAGGATTAAGAGGGAGAAAGAGGCTGCTCAGGTTGGTTTAAAAATTATATTAAATTTAGTCTGATAAAAATAATTGCAAACTGTTGTCTGCAAAATGCTGGATAAAAAATAATTGATGGAAAATGGGTTCAACTTTAAATGATATTTTACAAATTGTTCCAATTCTTAATGTCTTGTACAAGAAATTGTTGGATAAATGTAAGTCAGATCAGTGTGAGGAGAGTACGCTGAAAATGCACAGTAATATTGAGTGTCAGTCTTAGAGGATCTTTTCACTACTTGTGTGGAATCATGCTCTGTATTGTAAGCTTCCTTACAGTTAGAAAATATATATATATATATATATATATATATATATATATATACTTGCATATATATATATATATATATATATATATATATATTGTAACACTCCATGTGTTATATATCAAAAAGACCAGAGTTCAGGACTTAAAAATGATTTTTATAAATATAAAAACGTGAGCTAGAACATGCTTTTCAATCTCGCATAGTGACTTTTCATAAACACAGTGTCTGTCACAACACTATCAATTTCTGATAATATAGTGCAGACTTCTTTGTCTAAATGCCAAAAGACAACATTTTAATACACCATATTATGGTGAAATTAATTCTATTTTTATATTCCTGTGTATATTAACAGCTAAATTTATTAGATTAACTGTAACACATTCTCACATAGTAGTGTGATCTCAATGAAATAAAAATAATTTTAGTACTAGTGTACTTGAGCAGTGTGGTGGGAGATAGCAGCAGCTTTATAAAGATATTATATAATAATTATAAAGTATTTGAATTCAGTAGCAAATCATATAATAAGCTGTTTAAAATTTCTTATAACAATTTGATTCCGTTTTGAAATTTTATAGTGTTAAAGTTAATATTGGTTATGTAAAAAAATATAATTTATGGCTTTCGATTGGATTTGGAATATATGTCCGAAATTCTTTTCTCCTTAAATGTTTGTACTTTGCTGCTCTAACAGCTATCTGCCAGTGCACTGTCTGCACTCATATTTATAGACTTCTATTCACATCACATGACCTTAGTTAGCCAATCAATGTTTGTCCTTCTCTTGGCTAGTCATGGAGGTAACCAAGTAAACTGTTCAAACTGCATGGAAAAATCCCTTGGAACACAAAATTTAGACAGAATTAAGTTGTCCTCTCAATGTCCATGGTGTAAGTTTTTACTTTTAACCTTATTTTTATATTCATACCTATAATTACGTAGAACTGAACGAAATGGACAAGTGAATTTTAATGCGAATCGAGCGAGAGTACAATGTACTGATGATGCAATGACTCGTAATACAGTTAGAAATAGTCCATATCAAATGCATACTATTTTGCACATTAAAGTAAAATAACAAGTTCTACATAACCAAGAACTTACAATAATGAACAGTAACATTAGTTCTAAGTTTCTGTTCAACAGAAGTCTGACAAAAGAAATGTGATTCTTTGGCCGGGTACATTGATTCCTTCACTAGCCTGAAACTCCACTGTTTTGGTAACAAAACTCCACCAGATGGTTGAAGTCACTAATTTATGGACTAACATCATATTTCTGGCTTTGATATTCCAAAATCATGGAAGGCAAAATAATTTATTTCCTAAAATATTCATGTGAAATTCCAGCACAACACACGCATGGTCCAACATAGAAATAAATAGGGCACAATAACTGCGAACTTCTTTCCACTTAATGTTGATGTCCCATGGCTTGTAGAACTGTTGATGTCTTTAGATGAATTCCTTGACGAATTCATTAATACTCATGACAACAGCATGACATTACGAGGACCAGAGCAAGATTTTGTACTCACATTTAGTATAAAACACAGAGTACACATTTATAAGAGATGCAGACGGTGATCTAAACAATGGTGGGTGGGTGGTATACGTTCACAAATGGAAGCAGTAATTCACACATGGCAGATGTTTTCAGTGACAGATAAAAATGACATGGTCAAATATGCAAAAGTCTTGTAGGTCAAACATCATCTCACATCTCAATGTTTATCATCAAATAATCTTCACACATTAATTAGACAATGTGCATGCAAAACTCCATTCACAATACCATTAAGGTATTACAATATAGTGAACTGCATCATGTTTTTCTGACTTTGTTTCGTGTTTTTACATTATCATTATTAGTATTATTATTGGAAAAGGAATGTAGTTCTTAATAGTGCCTAGTAGTTTGGTTTGTTGAGTTAGGTATTACAGTATATATATTCCATTGATGGACATCACTGTGTTTCACCAGGACATACAGAATTCTACCAGTGGACAACCTATTGACTTTCATTTCTTTTTTTTTGTTTGCCAAAATAAAAAACTGTCATCCCAATCATTCTGAAATGCACCTTATAGTATGTCAGAGAGTTGGTTAAAGTGTGCCAGTCAGTTGATTTACAATGTCCAGTATGGTAAACCATGCTATGTCATTTCCAGCCTAGTCTCCATGTTTGTGTCTTTATATGGTGAATATTGACAACGGTATTCAAGGTGTTAATGATTCACTTAGGTATTTGTCAGAAATTTGAGTGTAAAGCCAGCCTATCTACTGCTACTAGCACACACAATATATATATATATATATATATATATATATATATATATATATATATATATATATATATATATATATATATATAATCAAACCTTACTGGATGGAAGACTTCAAAGAGTATACTGGTCACTTCAGTTCTGATGGTGCTATTTAGCCTGGTTGAATACTGTACTGTACATACCCTTGTAATACAACCTCACCAATTTTATACAGCAGTAGATCTGAATTGTTCAAGGCTGTGCTGGTAAATTGTAATAAACTTCCAAAACTGTACAAGGCTGTGTTGGTAAAATGCAATAAACTTCCATAACTGCACATGCTTGTCATTAAATTGTAATAAACTTCCATAACTTCATATGGCTGTGTTAGTAGATTGTAATAAACTTCTGTAACTGCACATGCCTGTCACTAAATTGTAATAAACTTCCATAACTTTACATGGCTGTGTTAGTAGATTGTAATAAACTTTCATAACTGCATATGCCTGTGTCACTAAATTGTAATAAACTTCCATAACTTCATATGGCTGTGTTAGTAGATTGTAATAAACTTCCATAACTGCACATGCCTGTGTCACTAAATTGTAATAAACTTTCATAACTTCACATGGCTGTGTTGGTACATTGTAATATACTTCCATAAGTGTACATAACTGTGTTACTAAATTGTAATAAACTTCCATAACTGCAAATGACTGTGCTGGTAAATCATAATAAACTTCCATAACTACAGAAGCTGGTAATACAACCAATGAACAGACTAAGCAGACAGTTGGAAGGTTGTCCTGAACCAGCATATATATTCATGACCATAGACAATGTTTATGTAGTAAAGTTGGTGATCTTGTTTACTTAGTAACATTATTAGGTATCTTGTTTATGGTCTTCAGTTACCATATTTATAAATTATAACAAATCTTGGAGTTATTAAACAAAGTAAATTGTCCTGGTACAGTAAAACCTGTTGTGAGAGATCACTGCTGTGAGAGAGCCAATGTCTTGAGAGAACAGGATCTAAATGCACATATTTATTGGTTTCCAGTCATGAGAGGCCACCTGTTTTGTGAGACCATTATTTTTTTGACAGAAGGGGTGGTCTTTCAAGAGAGGTTCTACTGTATCTTCATGTTTATTTAATATATGTACATCAATCAACTAATATTTAAACTATTAAGCTAACATAAATGTTGTTTTTTACAGTCCTATCTAAACAGGCCTTTTTTCAGAGGAACAAGATGCAATTTATAAATGCTGTACATTTATTGTTTGGTTTGGTATTCTGTTAAGGATTAAAGAAATTCAAAGATTTTCTAAATATAATGCTAAATATATAAAAAATAGGGAAAAAACACTAATGTTTGAAATTTTTTGTTGTTGTACTTTTCATGCTAATATCTTCCTTTAAATACAAATGATGAAATATGTATTAAATTTAAAAAAAAATAAAAAAATACAAATGATGAAACTTTTGTTAAATTTGTTCAAATATTAATCTGGCAGGTGTAATGATGGGACTTCCAGATTTCCAACCTTGGAAATTCATGACTTCCCAAAATGAAAAATGAATTGAACTCCAATGGTACTTAACAGCAGATAATCGTTTACATTTGTCTGTTGAATTAAATCTCAAATAGAACTAAGTAGATACACCCTGGCCTTCCATCATAAAACTTTACTCAACAGTTTGAGTAATAAATGTTACTTCAGTTTGTGAACTCTTACTAGAAATGAATAGACAGTTGAAGCCTTTTGATTTATCTCAATATTTTTTAAAGCAAGATTCAGAGTTGAATACAGTTTTGTGATGGAGGAGCCTGATCTACTGGTACATTACACCGTAGTGATAATATTTTGCCTGTACTGAGACACCCATTTTATATCCCACTCAGATGGAAAGCACAGTGTTAAGCATCATTCTGGATGACAATGCCAATGGAGGTGTCTGAAGAAATATAGTTTCTTGGCTCCATTTGCATTCGAACCCTAGAACATGTGATGCCAGAGACCAGTGCACTAGCCTCAGGACAACTATCATTTCATTGGTGTGACTTTATAAAGTTTGTCCTGTTTATAGGAGGCCAGTCAGGCTATAAAGTTTGTCCTATTGTTTTTAGGAGACCAGTCAGACTCTATAAAGTTTGTCCTGTTTATAGGAGGCCAGTCAGACTCTATAAAGTTTGTCCTGTTTTTAGGAGGCCAGTCAGACTCTATAAAGTTTGTCCAGTTTATAGGAGGCCAGTCAGACTCAATAAAGTTTGTCCTGTTGTTTTTAGGAGACCAGTCAGACTCTATAAAGTTTGTCCTATTGTTTTTAGGAGACCAGTCAGACTCTATAAAGTTTGTCCTGTTTTTAGGAGGCCAGTCAGGAGCGTAAGAACATGATGAAGACAATTGATCTTGAGAGGAGGAAGAATGAAAAGTTGAATGATCTGGAAGAGGAAGCAAAGGAGAAAGCTGAACATCTTCTGTCCAAGGCCAACCAGATGCGTCAAGAACAGGAAGATGAAATTAAACATCTGAACGAGGTTTTTTATATATGGATAACTACTTCCAAATCCCATCTTGTACCCTTAGATTTGTGGATTCTTTTTCCACAGTATTTGCCCTTTTATTATTTTTATTGGGCAGTTTTCTTTTTGTGAGGGATAACTTAAAGCATGCTGGTGCTTACAAACACACACATATCTAGCTCTTTAGATAATACAGGATATTATTGATATTTCCATTGAAAAGTTTCAATTGACAGCAAAAGAGGAAAGATTGCATAGACAGTTAATATTACATTGACAGAAAGATCAATATCAGATTCATCTTTTCAACTACATCAGCAATAGTGAAAGCTTGTCTTGGAAATGACCCTGGTTTTGTAATTATTTATTTATTTATTTATTTAGACACTTTAATGATTTGAGAATACTTATTTTTATCCATGTAACTATTTGCTAAACAGTAAATATGATAATGCATTTACTATTTAAATAATAGATGATGAAAACCACTCATGAAGGGTAGATGTTTTGGTACATCAAATATGATTTTTAGAGAAATTTTGGAGAAATCCACTGGCACAAGCCCCTATTATGTCCTTACACATCTGCAACTATTAGGAGTTATGTCATTAGCAATTATCACTGAGTCACTTTGAAATCAGCAATATGCATCAAAACAGTCTTTGATGATTGGACTTTTGGGGTAGGTAAGCTCAGTGCACTTAATTGGAACATAATGTAGGCCTGGCAGTTCAGTGGTGGGAAAATTAAGTGATATGAGATGAGCTGACTCACCCACTGTCTGTGGCTAAGTTAGGTCTTGAATGTCATAGAGTCCTGTATACAAATAAATATTATGTTTAAATTGTAACTGATAACAAGTCAAAATAGAAATACTTATTCCCCATTTTTTCTAAACTTGCATTAAACGGCAAGCATTCACTTTATCATGTCTGTGCAAGACAATGCAATACTTACCTTGATAATGATGACAAAATGGAAGTGTCAGACTTTGATAGTGTCTCATGAAGTAAACAATAGATAAATTAATGAAATTGATGGCAATTATGTAACAGAAACATGTGGTATATATAAATATTAAATAAAGGTGCTTATATATGTACAGTGGTGAGCTTGCAGAGTATAAAACTTGCACAGCATGAAGCATTATCAATTTAACATGACCTTTCTCTTCAGTGTTTTGCTATTTCCTGCAGGCAAGGACCATTCAAACTTGAGCCTGTCTGAGCCAATTTTGAGCCAGTCCTGGGCATCAGGCAATTGGATTCATCCATACCTGGTTGTTGGAAAAATCAGTGCATATTTCATGCCACATGGTTTCATTTCATTTACTAATAGTGTTTTTGTGGCACAGTATAGTAAATGTCAGTGATGTAATTTTTAATGATGGACAACTGTGCTCATGCTCAGATTGAGCCTATTCCAAAATAGGAATGCATTTTTGCACTGAGCTTGCTGACTTGGATGGTGGGGACAAAACAAAAATCAAAAGATCATGAAGCAAAATTTCAAAATAATGGAGTGTGGGTTTTTTTCAGACAACCTTATTCTTAGTGAACATTTTTGCAAACTTTGCAGGTAAGCTTATAATCCAGTATGAGCTTATCATTGGATGAATATGGTAAATGTCCCAATAACCTTAATTTAATTATGTATTTTAAATACATGGTTGCTTTTTTCTAAACATATATTGCAGAGAAGACTGAATATAAAGTATTTGCATGAAATATTTGATTATTTTAATTGAACAGAAAACCATCCATACATTTTGTTCTTTAATTTATCTATGGGCATTTTATTTCTTTTAAGTTCACCAATGAAAATAAACCCTTTTATTTAACAGCAGCTCTCAAACAAATAAGTTGCAATAAAATAGCTGTTTGTATTCATTTAAGTTTTTTTTTAAAACTAATTTTTCTTACATATTTTATTGAATTTTTAAAACTAAATAGAAAATAACCTATTTTTCCACATATCATTTAAAGTTACAGGCTTTGTCAAAATTACATACATGTAAAGTGCATTGTAGTATTGTTTTAGTGCTTACATGATATAATAAATGTATCTTACTATATTTTATTTCCAATTTATATGGAACGTAAATGCAGGAATATGCATTCATGGTTGCTCCATGTGCACTCAGGGAGAGATAAACAAAACCATCACTTGTGTCCATGAATATGAACAGTGTTAGTGTTTGTTATCAGAAGCAACAATGAGATTTTCCTGTTGGAAAGAATAATTTAGATGGATAATAAAGCAAACAGGTACAAAATAGAATCATCCCTAATTGTAGGCAGCATAAAATACAAATTGCATGCATTATATAGGTAAATTTTCAATGCATTTATTTTCAAGGCTGGATATCTTGCTGATGTCTTTCTGATTGTCCCCAGAGTTCATTTATATGAATTGATTTTAACAGTTGCCATAAATCAAGACAAATATGGGTTATTTTTTTGGGTCAGTATGAGTAAATATGTTCATCTTCTCAGTACCGAGTCTTTGCTTTAATGCCTTTATATTCATATGATTACCAGAACATTAAAAATGTTCTTGTACCTATTTAAAGCTGACATGTTTTCCATTGAACTTTCTATGTTAACATTTTCTATAAATACATAAATGGTTTCTTTAAGTTCTTTATTAATGTATGAGATATATGTGAAACTTCTGTACATTGAAAATAATTCATACAGTCAATAAATTTGCTAAGATCTGATTATCCTAAAACTTCGGAATTACATCATGGTATTAATTGCATTTATCCAATGATAAGATGTTGGGAGGGGTGGGGGATACCTAATAAATTGTGTGGAGAGTTGAAGAAGTCCAATCAGTGGATAATACTTTGAACAGTAATAATTTTCTGGAATGGAGAGTGGGATTATTTATTGAGATTTATTATATTTCAATATGGATTGTTTTATTTTCAGTTGATCCTGAATGCCAAATGTCATGCTATTAGAGATGCTCAGATCCTTGAGAAACGAGAAATTTACCAGGAGATGGATACTGAGGAGAAACGTCTTGACGTGATGATGGAAGTGGATCGACAGAATGCCATACGGATACAGGAGGAGATTGAGAAGAAGCGCAAGGAGGAACGCCTTCTTGGAGCAGCAAAACTTCTTGACCAAATTAGTGAGAATGAACAGGAGCGACTTTTTGAGTTGGAACGCAAAGATCAGGAGAATATTCAGATGCAGAGATATGTTGAAAAGATGATGGATGAAGACAGAGATTCTCTAGAAAAGAAAAAGGCTGAACAATTGGCCCTTAGGGTAATATAGTATTACAGTGATGACCAGTTGGAATAAAGCTTGTGTATAAAATTAGCACACACTCTTATCCCACAACACATATAAATGTGTATAAAATGCTTCATTGCAATAGTTGATGTACCTCCAAATTTGTTTAAGCGTGAATCTATTATTTACTGATTACCAATGTTTTAAAAGTATTTTATGTTAATTAGAGGATGCACAAATATAATTTGGACAGAATTGCAAGGAATATACTAGTTTAATTTGCTTTCATTTTTATGGTCATAATTAAGGTGCCTTCAGTTTTTCAGGTGATTGAAGCTGTCTTTTTTATATTGGTAAATCTTAATGCTGTAAAGAATTCTTTATATCATAAGTTCAAGAAAATATGTTTTTGTTTATGTTTAACCAAGATTAACCATAATTTGCTGCAACAGTATCTAGGTTTTAAATTTCATCCTTCAGTCTGTTTGTCAAGCATTATATGATCTGAAGTTTTATTTTGCAACATACAACAGGAATAATATACTATGGCCGTGTAGTGGTTATCTTATTATCTGTCAGAAAGTGGCAACATATGACAAGGTTTACTTGACACTTAAATACATGTAGTAAAAATTTAATCAATCCATTGAAAATCTTGACTATGATAAAACAATTTCAGGGTGAGATTTCACTTGACTGAAGCATGAGACAGATAAGATGAAAAGAACAAAATAAGAACTTTCTAAAACAAAAATTTTCCTATAGTTTATGATGATTTTGTTAGCTTCAAAGAATGGATGTAAGGTGTACTACAAATAAAAGTATTAAATTGTTGCCAATCTAGTATATTAAGTATCTTCATGATGTAATTTTGTTTTATAAATTAATATGTGCAAACTTACATCATAGTCTTGTCAAAACTTATTTTTCTCTGCACCAAATTTGTACAGAGTTCTTGCTTGTGAAAATTGCATGATTTACAGCATCTTTTGCTTCACTCAGGACAATGAGAATACCAATTGCATAACAGATATATGCCACAAACGTTATATACCTTGCAGTGTTGATAATACATCTGCAAAACATGTACATTTGTTGTTGCTTTCTAACAAACAGGAGGAGCTGAACAAGGCAAATGATGATATATTACGACGTAAAGAACTGAAGAAGGAACAAGAGTATGTTGAAGAAATGAAGGTCATTGAATTCCAGAAACAGAAAGCGGTGAGTATCCTGAATGACTTTAACTTAGTCTACTGAGTACATTAAAACCTGCCTTACTGGATGTCTCCATGTAAGACACATGCCTGTAAAAAAACAGATTTTAATGATCCACAGTTCTTAATTTATGTACTTGCTTATATGTTGAGTCTAACTGCAAACAATACTATTGCGTAATGCTCCATCAGATCAGGCTTTTTATTACACTCATTGCTCTTAACATAGATACATATCTGCCAGTGCATTATGTGATGGCAGATTTGGGTCTTTGCAGTCAAGCAAGTATATGCTGTATATATTTAATCCTTGTATACAGAGGTCACCTTTCCATTTTGAAGTCTTGAGTGTCTGTTATAGACATGTAATTGCATATCTAGGGAATATACTCATATACCTGTCACTATTGAACATATGTACAATAAAATGTAATCAGTATTTTTGAATTTTATAGGAATTTTATAAATTGTTTATCAAGTTAAAAAATGTGACACACATAAGTTTGCTGTCGACCAAGCCAGTTTTATAGTGGCCATCTAAATTTTTTTTATTTTAATGCAAGAATTTAAAAGATTTCAAACATATGATATTAGCAGTTGCATAAGTTTTTATGGATCTTCAGAAGGCAAAAAACAGAATTGTTTGGGAATAGCTTACAGATGTGCACAAGAGAATTTTCAGTTGAATGAATGTTTAGATTGTTTTTGTAAATATTTACAGTAAAATGTCCACAATTGATGAGGAAACTCTTTGATCAAAGCAAGTCCAATCTGTTATGCATTCCGGCTTTCATAAATTTTCTTTCAATTTTTTTAATTAATTTGCTAGGAAAGAGAAGCTGCTTATGAAGCTGAACAAGAGAAAATCCGCATTGAGAAAGAAAGGGAAGTTGGTCGTCTGCGTGCTTTGCAAGAAAGAGCAAAGGATGAACAAGCAGAAAGGGATGCTGTCCGTGCAAAGCGGGCACAGGAACAAGCCGAGCGTGAGTGGCGAAAAAAGGAGGCAGAAGAGGCCAGGAAGAAGGCAGAAACAGAGGCCATGCTGATCGATGCTCGTAAACTTCAGATGCAGCAGAAAGAACACTACCTGGCAGTTCAGGCGCAGAGGGAGAGAGCTGAATTTGAGAGGGTCCTTAGGTAATCAGATTCGCTAATCAGGTTGAAAAATCATTTTGTATCTGTTTCCTGCAGCTTAGATTATATTTGCAACATACAGGAAACAGGGTTTTACAGATCTTATTAAAGTTGGCATGCAAAGGGCAAGTTCTCTGAAAATTTGTAATTGCTACAAAAATTACATTGTCACAACCCAAGTTAAAACATTAGACACAATAAAATATGGGATATTTTAAGGAAATCACATCTTATTTATTTTATAAAAAAAGAACTTTTAAAAAATCTTTGCATGTTAAATCTAGATGCTAATAACTGAAGTTATCAAAAAAAGATGTAAATAGCATGCGTAGATAGAAGAAAAGGAAGGATTAGAATACATATAGAGTTAAAAAAAAACAGTAAGAAAGTTGTATACATGTACATAAGCATATAGATGATGGATAGATAGATAAGGGGTTGGAAATAGCTAAATTTGTAATGGGGAGATATTAGGTGAAAGACCTTGAACTGAAAAATTAAACAACTATTTTTCTTTGAAACAGGTTAATTAGATTTGCTTCTTTGCATAAATACTCTATCAGACTTGTGCCTTCAACTGTATCACAAATACTGAATGAGGCCTGGGAATTGCAGAAGTCATTAAAACATTAGTGCTTATGTCTGTCCATCAGGTCACCATGTAGGACTGTCAAGATTCTCATCGATTCAGCGCATATCAGAGGATGCAGTATGCCAGTGTCTAGGTTTAGGACATGAATCTTATATATGTACAAATATTTAACTTAAAATGTGATTGATAAATAGATATTTATTCCCTTTTGTCAACATCTGCTTCAGATATTAAATATTCACATTATCATGTCTGTACAAGAAAATCTGAGATGGGCATTGACGTCAACTTAAAAATGGAAATGATAAACTTTGACAGTATATTGTTTGAGATAAGGGATCAGTAGATGAAGGTAAGTGCATTAAGTTATGTAAAAGAAGAATTTGGTACACATAAAAACTACATACTGTGGTGAGATTGCAGAATATAAAACTTGCAGAACATAAAGTATTACAAATTGAACATAACCTCTCTCTTAGTTTTTGGGCCTTGCCCATTTACAAGTACTTTGCAGACTTGAGCTTACCAAATTGAATCTGAGCTTTTTCAGGCATTGGGCAAATGGATTTGTAAAGCCCTGATGAAACTTGACTGCTTAGCAAAAATTGAATTAAAAGATGCAGTGTAAGACCTGTGCTTTTCAATACCCATCTGCTTCAGATCCATGATTACAACAAAATAATGCAGCAGTCTCAGTTGATCCCACGGTTAATATATATATATATATATATATCAATGTATAAATTACTAATGTCACATGCACACTTGTAGAGTTAAACAGGACACAATAGCTGTGTGGCAAATTCAAAAACTTGCCAGTCTTACTTCAACCAGCTGCTGAGTGGGAAAATGTGTTATGCAATTGATCATTTTAACTGTGTTAATATTTACAATGATTGAATTTTGTGGCAAAAACCCAGATGTACATGTGATCATTATAAGAGTACATGAAAAGAATAACTTTAGCTTCCATTATTGTGCTTAAATAAATGCCCCCTATTAGGAAGATTTATTCTCCTCCCAACATTAATTAGGGAATATAAAGTATATGTAAATGCCAGTGTTTCTTTAGAACCCTGATTCTATTAGATATTTCAGAACATTTTCCATCAGACTTCTTGTAAAATTTACATCACACAGAACACATTCTTCCTCCTCAGTCCCACCATTTTACATGCCTCCACTCCATCCACAATTGCATTTTTGGAACAGATAGGACATGGTCAAGGAGTGGAATCTTTTATATAAGGAAAACATCAAAGCAGAAAATTTGTTTCAGTGATCTATACTGAAGCCTTTCTTTAAATTGCAATTTGGCATAAGAACCCACATATCAGTGATGCATTGATTTTCCAGGGCACAGAAGGAGTTGGTAGAGAAAGAGAAGATGGAGGATGAACAGGCACGTAAAAAGCGTCTACAGCATGCCGAGGAGGTGCGAGTGCAGATCCGTGAGAAAGAATCACAGCGGGTTGCAGATAGGAATGCATTCTTTGAGGAGGGAGTCAAACTTGATGAGGAGGCCAGGTTAAGGAGACAGAAACTTGAGGATGTGAAGAAGAAGAAGTTAGATGAACTTAGGTTCGTATATTTTCACGTTTATCAAAACATTACATGCAGTGTACATTGGTGTCAAATTTTTTATATGTTTATGTATCAGAACACAATAATATCTGCTTAACAGTCTTCATATCTTTTAATCTACCAATCAGATTATAAAATAAGCTTTGGACCTATCAATAGATGAATTTTATATGGATGTAGTGAAATAGTTAGGACCCTACATCAAGATGCAGTACTCCTATAATAATCCCACTTTCAGTCCTACGATCTGTCCATCAATTCACACTTCTTATATCCACCATGGCTCTTCAACCCCTCTTATATGTAATTTTATGTGCCTTTTTAAATTTGTTTTTTCAGGTCTAATTTTACGAAAGTTATTGCCATTTATAAATTTTCTATCTTCACTGCAGGAGGTCTTTGTAGCCAGAATATCTAAAAAAACATTCAAAATATTTTCAATCAATGTTTAACTGGATAGGTGTGCCTTGTAAGTATATTGTCTCAGTGACTCCATTTCTAAAGAGTTATGGCTATTGACAATAAACTTCATATCTTCACATTGGAACTTGCTTTTTAAATGGCAGCAGGAACCATTCAACATATTCTGATGCAGTTTGGTGTGAATATTGCCATTGATGGGTTCCACCTTCAGCAAGCATGGCCATTTCTGATGGATAAATTGCTATAAGCTCTAGTCATAATAGATGAATAGACATGACAGACAAAATCAAAGCTGCAAAAATTGCTGGAAATTTGTATATATGCTATACATGTACTAAACATTTGTATGAATCAAAGCACTTCATAGTAACAGACAATGTGTGAAGAGGAGTCATACAGAGTCAGGAGGAAAATAGAAGAAATGGTGAAAATGAAGAGGGTGCATTGAATTTATATTTGACAGTTTTTTATAGCTAGGCATGAACTGGCCAAACTGTTTGTCCCAAGGTACTGTACACAACCAGGTGTGCTATTGCCAAAGGCTGTAGACAATAGAACATATGGTTATTCATAGCAACTAAGGACTAACTATTTAGTTTGTTCCCTAAATAGCCACGAATATTGTTTTATTACCTAAATTAGCTCAGGCTTAGAGAAAACCAAGAACTGTCATAATAGTTTGTTTACACACTGGTTTCATAGGAGCTCTTGTGCTCAAGCTTATTCATAGTATGCATAATTACAATGGCTGTCACATCCATGACACCGCACCAAGCCACAGTTTGTAGAGGATTCTTCCGTACATGAAACTATTGTCTGCAATTATATTTAATTGGAAATAGATTGAAAGGTACTGGAATTAGAAATAAATTGTTCAATACCAATAAAACAACAGTTATGTGGTAACACATAACTATCTTCCTGCATTTCTAGCCATTGGTATTTCTAACTTAGTACCTGTTTGTCTAAATGTATGTCTGTATTATCATTCATTTCAAAGCAACAAAATTTCAGTCTTCATTGATGTAGCTGCAGTTTTACATTTGTCTGATAGCAAGTTACATGTTGTTGATAAACATGTTCCATTTTGTTCAACAGGTCGACTGGCATTCCAGAGAAATATCTCAAACACATTGCTCACAAAGTCAATGTGGCATCAGCTTAAAAAGGTGCCTTTGAATGTAAATAAATGCACTGAAAAAAATTTGTGTTGATTATAATACATTTGTGGCTTACGTTTTAGCTTTTATATCACAGCTAAATAAGAAAATTTACATGAAATTCTAAGATGTGGAGCTTAAAAGATTTTAAATATAAATATTAATTTTCATTTTTGGTTTGCAATTAAATCATTTAAAACATGTAAAGATGATTACTTACAGCCAATTTATGTAAGGGTTGTGGGTGGGGGAGCAGTTCCATAATAAATTAATCCAACACAACAAAAAATGCATTTTTAAAGAAAAAACATTACACAAACTGGCATTTTGTAAACAAGAAAAAACAAAAAAACAAGCCCCTCTGTCAAAAGTCTTAAATGACTCCAAATCTTACTTGTAAATAATTGACCAATCAGAATGTTGCATTTGTACATTTGGAGTAGTATTTCCGAGTCTGGAGTGACATTTATAGCTCAAAATGCAGAGCCTAGTTTTATGGTAGTCAAAGATTTGTCTACTACGGTCTTGACTTTATCTTATTAATGAAATTTACTAAAGACAGAAAATGACATTTAACTAGATTCAGATAACCGAGTACACAGTTTTTAATGCAGTTAGGCAGGGGAATGGTCAAGAAATACCAGAATAGATAAGGAAAAAAAGGACTAATTTTACAGCTTTATAATATAGACAAATATTCAAATTCTGTCTAAATCCACTAATGAATATTCAGATAGCAAGATTTGGCATTGGTTTCAGCTCTACTCCTTTTTTCCACAAATAATTCTAAAGACCAGAAGTATACAATGGGGGAACAGAATCACATTTAGCACCGGCTAGCTGTTCACATACATCTCCACATCTTTCCAAATTTATGGAAATTTTCTTTAATGAGTAAGGAGAAGGAGAGAGACCATGTTTTTGTTTATTGTATGCATGGCGGTGTCGAGTGCTGTGTTTTGTTGATGTGGCTTAAACAAGTACTGTGCAAGTGGATTGGACTGGGTTTTAATCAGATTTTATTTGTTTGCTGAGGATTGTTTTTCTTGTTTTGCTTTTCAGGAAGATGAAAGCTTCGTTTTTAAGTCTAAATATCTTATTTGAAAATGTTACTCTTTCACCAAAGTAGATTAAATTTAAGAAATTTTTAAATTTTTCCCTTTTGATGTACTACTAGCTATGATAGTTGTAAATATTTGGTTGATGTTAATTTATGACAGTTGATAAACTTATATGTCGATTTTATACAGTTTTACTAAAAATGTTTTATCCTTTAAAAAATAATGAAATCACATCTGTATAGTCAGTTTATAATTAAAGTACTTCCAATATCATGCTTTGATAATCCTTGTCTTGTTGAAGGAAATTTCTAGTCATCTTATGATGTTTCTTATGTCCATTGATTACATACATCAAAATTTGAGACCAAGATTACAAAAGCTTGCACACTTGCCTCCAGTAAAAGTTATGGATGACTTCAGTTCATTTTAGACATTGTAACGTCTGTGTTACACAAGTGGCATGCACTTCTTGTGAACTTGAATTTTTTATGTCTGTATGTGATATCATTTTGTTTTTGACAAATATTTTTATTTGCCTCAAAATTCAGTTCATTAACCCATTGTTTTTACAAATTGAACAGTGCTCATTTTAAAAACGAACTCACACATATTAATCTTTATTTTTCTTTCTACGAATTTTGTAAAGTTTGTACCAGCATTGCTTAATCTTTTTCTATTTGCAACTAAGCTGATACATTTTATTGACGTTGTTAATGTATGCCATATTTTTGCAATCGATACATTTTAGCGATGATACAATTTATTTTCTTTGTTGTTAATGCCATATTTTTGCAACTAAAATGATATATTTTAGTAATGATACATTTTATCTCATTTATATTTTTCTTTAAGAAAAAAATATATCAACAAATTTTTTTAGGATAGATACTATAGCAGAAGAAGCTAACATCATGACATTTTTCTTACTTTCCTTACATGGCCCTTACAAGTACTCAATGGCTGGCAAGAGACAAATGTTGGCACTGATCTGCTTTTGAATTTGTAATATTAATCCAATAACAAGATCATGCTTGATGTCACTTATCTTTTTTTTTAAATTACGAAATTTTGGTAAATATTTACTAAAAATGACTTTTTGCTTAAAAAACTTCGGTAAATATTAAAATATTAACAATAACTTTTTTCTTACCATCCTTTGGTAATTCGAAATGTACTTCATAAAAGCAAATGATGATGATGATGATGATTATAAATTTTTTAGGATATGTTCCATAATTTAATCTAATTAAACTTGTATAGAATTGTCCAGTGTTTGTTGGAATCAAAACCTACTGTTACAGTGTCTCATCTATAGCAGCCAAAGTCAATGAACAAAAATTTAAATGGAAACGCATCACTACAATTTTATAATTTTTGCATGTTTTTTTGCAGAGCTGCTGGTATACCGGAAAAGTATCTGAGTCAAGTGGAAAGGAAAGCAGCACAGCCTCAACACATCAGTGCTTGATTAAGAAATATTTTCTCCCTCATCATTATTGTTATTATATCTGTGATAAAAGAGGACTAAAATATGTAGAAAAAACATCAGCACAACAGTGAGAACTCTACTTTTGTTGCAACTACATCAAATAAAAAAAGTATTTTGTGGAAGCTTAATTTGTGATATTTCTGTATAATTGTAAGATTGTTAAAGTTCTTGAATATATAAATAAATGGATGTCTATAATTTGTAAATATTGATGTTCTAAAACAGAAAGTTATAGTTTGCATGCACCATGCTTGTGCTTGACAATATGAATTATCTTTTGAAAAACAAAACTTTGTCATGCATCAACCAACTCATTTATCTTAGCTAGGAAACTTAGAATATAGTCTGTATTCACTGAACAGTTTTCTAAAGCAAAACAAGAAAAGAATATAATTCTGGCTAGAATGAAATAAAATGAATTGTTTTTGTACTATATATTCAACTTTACATTTTGAAATAATATTATCTTTGTGCAAGGTAGCATGTTTGAAAGGATCAGAGGTATTTATTGTGTCTGTAATTATGTCTTTTCTCCACAGAGGATACATTTAAAGGATAAGTTTTGAAAGTGGATTCACTTTCAAAACAAGAAGCAACTGAACTCGTGGATTTTTCAGAGGATGCTGCACCCACTAATTTGTATAGCCATTTATAAAAATTCTGTTTACTCCCTGAAAAAATTTTGCAGTGATTGAGAGAAGACAGTTAACTTATGAAAATTTAATGAAAACTGAACCCACAGATTTGTAGTTTATTTTTTCAATTTTTAAAAAAAATATATTTGAATCTGTATTTTGTATAGCCAAAACTGTCTCGGTGTCCCACTCTGCTGGAGAGACTCTTGTCTAGCAGTACAAACTATTTCTGTTAAGAATCAGGTAAATATTTGCCTGGGTGGACACCTTATCAGCAGGCCATTGGAATGTTTGTTATTCAACAGTTGATTTACATAATACTACTCCCAGCCAAGGGGTAAAGTAATAGTGAATGGAGTACCATAGGAATTTTCACACAGATTGTGATCACTGTCCCATGTCAGCATTAGTTTGTTATAAATTAGATTAACATTGCAGAAGTTAGTTCTTTGAATTTATGTTGAAGACCTTTTATTGTGACCCTCACCATCAACTGTAAAGATCTAACACCGATTTCAGCATACTGAGATTTTTATTCACAAGTATTGTTTAAACAGCCAAACCACACATCCCAAATTTGTATAATAAATCATTTTTACTCCATTTTTTGGGGTGGGTGGCTGAAATCTGTACAGTTTAGTGATATCCTGTTAATATCAATTAGCTCCAGATTTACAGTTATTGCCACAATTAAGCAGTCAGGACTGTTCATACATACCAAACTCAAAGTGGATTAATTTGAAAATTTTAAAGATCGCTAAATTTCAACAAATACTAAAGAACAGAACACATTATTACAGCAGTTGGTTGCATGATGGTCTGTTCATATGTCAATGTATATTGTGTAGTGTTAAATGTAATGTGAAACTATTTTTTACAACTTTGATTATATTTACTGAATGAAACACTCATTCATATTGGGATAATTGCAGCTTTGCAAACCTAATATGCGCTTAAATACATTTTGCACAAGAAATTGGAAGAGATTTGTAAAAGAGCTTTTTATGTAAAGGTACACACATTTTTATTGATGAAGGCATATTTTGTTCTGCCAGTTACTTGCATACTTTGTTATAACAAATTACAAATGTGCATCTAGTAAAACTGCATGTTTGGTAAGTACTAAATTTCTCTAGAAGTTTATTCTTAATTATGTTAAATTGCCACTTGCATCTTTTCTTTTATAAAATTCTGTAAATAGTTAAGATTATATTTGATATGTTTATGACATGTGAAAATAAAGTATTGCTTATCCTCAAATTCAGATTAATTGAAATTTATGAGTGTCTTCAGACTGTAAATCACACAAATTTATTAGTCTTCATGTTATAAGTCACACAAATTTATTAGTCTTCAGACAGAAAATCACAAAATTTATTAGTGTCTTCAGACTGTAATTCACAAATTTTTTAGTTTTTCAGACAGAAAATCACAAATTTATTAGTCTTACTCTCTGAAGACACAAATATATTCATGTCTTCAGACAGTAAATCACATCACAAATTTATTCATGTCTTCAGATTGTTAATTAGTGTCTTCAGACTGTGTATCACACAAATTTTGTGAACATGTAAGTTAGTGAATACAGTGAGCAAGGTAATTTTTGCAACAACTTTATGCTTACTACAATTTTAGAGTTAAAAGATAGGTATGGCATAAACACCAACTGAATGGACGGACTGTTCTGGAACTTGTAACTGAGGTTGGATATTAGTTACTGTTTCATATTGTGATTTATAATATCAACAAGTGAAATGGATAATTTGTGGATGCTGTGTTACATTTGGTCTATAATTTTATTTTTTGAACATCCTTAAAGTTTGTTGTGATTCATATAATGTGCAGTAATTCCTTGTGTTAGTACATCATTTTGATAATTCTTTTGTTGGTTCGCCAGAGCATACATTTCACTTCCTCTGCCTTGTGTAGCAGCATACATTTGAGCAACTGCTAAAATTATATTTTAACGTTAAAATTATTATGATTTACAGTAAATAAATCAATAAAATCTTTTGGCTTCATACAGGAATATGAAAGTAAGTGATTACTCATTGATTTCCTCTACTACAAAGACCATCTTATCTGACAATCTCTCCTGTTGTGATTACCTGACAATTAAAGTGGTCCTTCACTATAACATCCAGTATAACATGGTCCAGAATTTAATGTAGGTATGGTTTTCAGTGCAATGTACAGTGGTCCCACACTATATATTGTGGTATAACATGGTCTAGAATACAATGCATGTATAGTTGTCATGACAATGTACAGTGGTCCTGCTCTTTTATGTGTGGTATAACATGGTCCAGAAGTTAATACAGGTGTGGTTATCATGACAATATACAGTGGTCCTTCACTAAAAGGTGTTGTATAACATGATTCTGAATATAATGCAGTGATGGCTATCATAGCTATGTACAGTGGTCCCTCTCTATTTGGTGTGGTATAACATGACTCAGAATATAATGCAGTTATGGTTATCATAGCAATGTACAGTGGTCCCTTTCTATTTGGTGTGGTATAACACAATTCAGATTATGATATAGGTATGGTTATCAATCCCATCAAATTGGCAAAATTCGTTCTAACAATGCTATTAAAATTGATTTCATCTGATATCATCATTCAGCTGTTGCAAAGCATTAAAAATGTGCTTTTGCAGCATTAATTTTCCACTCTTCTTTTTTCTTCTACTTTATTAACACAGCTTTGTTTGAACATATCTTAGTATTAGACATCCTTATGTATAACATGGGTCCAGTTACTATCACTGAAGAAGAAGCAAGGTTCAAATTGGTGGAAAGTGTACAATAGGCATAAAATAGTAATCAGAATTAGAAATCTATAAAGGCAGACAATTAAGCAGGCACTTGACCATAACACCAATATTACAAAATGACTGCAAGGAGTTTGCAAAACATGGTATCGCATCCTTGACCAATGCTGTGTTGTACTGCTGCTATGTTGGGCTTGCAAAACTTCTCACAACAAACTGTGATCTTAAGTTTGAGGACAATGACACTGCCACAATAACAAGAAACCCAACTAGGACTGATATCCCTCCCCTGAATGACATCTAATATTCAAGTATAACAGAAACTGGCCAAAAATCTGGGTTAGTAATATACTGATTGTAAATTTTTTTTTTTTTAATTTGGTCATTTATAACAACTTGTCAGAGTTGTTCCAGAGTTTTGTATTTTCATCTACATCTGACAGCACATATGTATTTGATAACATATTGCTGGCAGTTTTGTATAAAACAGAAAAGTCTTTATGCCAGATGCTGTTGCAAAATTTGGTCTTCTTTTTTATTTAAAGTTTTTTGGCTCTATTTGGTTACAGCTGCCACAATTGCTGGCAGACTGGCATCACTGGTACAAACTTAAAACATGGTTCATACAACCCTGAAGAAGATTCTTCTTCGTTTGTACAAAAATATTTTGAAGGATTTCAAGTTATCAAAAAAATATATTTGTCTCTCATCACAATGAGACAAAGATATTTTGAGTGCGATTTAAAAATGTGAGTAGTGTACCACATAGCAAGGAGATGCAATCTATCTGATACCAACTGGTGTGTGACATTTATCTGTGAAATTTTATCTGATTTCATTTTTTTGAGAATGCATGAATAACAACTATTGCAAATTTAACAAGTATTTAGAATGGTCCCTCAGATACCTGCACTGTGTTTAATATAGTCCTTTATGCATATAACTGAAACTTTTGATGCACAACTAATGTTACTGGGCTGAAGCCATTTTCCTTCATTCATTCAGTGACCTTGGCCTCTCACCTTTTGACCTCCAAATCGGTAGGGTTTTCCTCATCCCAAATGTTAGCACATGGATTTAATTTTTATTCTTTACTGCAAGTGTAAGCAATCCCAAAGTTTTTTGACTGGAGATGGTGGAGAATTATTGTTATTGTGTGGGAACTATTTTCTTCTTTCAGTCAGTATGACCTTTGACAGTTTGACCTCAAAATCTATAAAAAAAATTCTTGCCTCGAGTCCAAGTCATCCACAAAGTTTTGTAACAGCAGAGAGTAGAGAACAAAAGTGGGGGAACCAGTTTCTTTCAGTCAGCGACCTTGACCTTTGACTGACCCCCAAATTATTAAGGTTTGTCCTTACCACAAGGGCAAGCCATCCACAAAGTTTAGTAACTGTAAATAGTGGATAACTCAAGTTATTATGCAACAGCTACATCAGTACAGGCAGACAGATATGCATCAAAAGGATAAGTGTGGTAACACCAGTGGCTTTTGTTTTTATTCGTTTTAATGGTACTTTGAACACTTTATTAGGTATGTCATGCAAAGGAAATGGGAGCTATGTAGGGAAAGATACACCAAGGCAGCAGACCCAGGTTAGCCTGTGTTGGGATTAAACTCGCCATGATAGGATCTGGAGTCAGATATTTTACTAACTGAAGCACAATGGCTCTGTGGATGGTGTGGAAATCATTTTTCTTCCTTCAGTTGGTGTCCTGGCCCTTTGAGCTCTTTGGACCCCAAAATCAATATTGTTCTTCCTTACACCAAGAAAAAGTCATCTACAAAGTTTGGTAACTGTAGATGGTAGACAACTCAAATCGCGTGAAATCTACATTGGTAGTAGGTGGACAGCCAGACATCAACAAATAATGCTCAGCCTTATGGTGGGCATATAAAAAAAGTCAAATTTAATTGTTCTGTATTCCCTCTGATAAATTCAAGAAACTTATCGTAAATTCAAATAACTTTTTAGCAACTTTTACTTTTCAAGGACATAATGATTTTGTAAAAATTCACTGTTTTCAAGGCAACCCCTAAAATTCAATTTATTCTCAAGGTTGTGTGATCCATGTTAATTTTTTCAAATCAAAATGCTTCCTGTCAAATCTGGTCAAATTCTGCTGAGTGATTTTAAGAAGTAATTTGAAGATTTTTAATATTTAGTAACATCCGTCACATCTGACAGATTATCATAATCTGTACAAAATTTAAAAGATCTCTATGCCAGAATGCTTAGAGAAGTTAGTCAAATTCTTGTTAGCACTTTTTGAGATCTCATTATTCATAAGGTATTATAGTTCAAGTAATGGTGGCCATACTGGACAGTAGATCAGAATCATTGGTATAAACCTGAAAGGCCTGCAATTGCTATGATGCTTTTTGTTTAATTCAGATTCGGTAGATTTTTTGGGGAAGTCATTTTACAAGTTTTTCTATTTCTGTAACTGGCTCTATCTGGTACACTTGTCATGTATACAAAATTGAAATGGCCTTTAATGTCAGAATGGTCTCGTCCAAATTTGGTTAAGGCTGGTATTAAGTTTTTTTTAGAAAAAGTTGAAAATGGTAAATGTTGATTGGCGATGACAAACAACTCTTAGTATGACGTATGTGAGATGCAGGCTTATATGATAAGATAAAAACAATAACAATGTCTCATCATGCTTATCCAGGAAGATACTAAGTACATGTACATTTCATGGTTGCTGGAGCATTGATATAATGCTGATACAAGTGTAGACAAATTTCACAAGTAAATGATTAAAAATTAAATAAAAAGTTGATTTTGTACAGCTATACAGCTTTATTAACCAAAATTTTTAACATAAAGCTATAATTACATGACCCGAGACCTGCAAAATGAAATATTCCTTAAAATTTGAGTGTATATAGATATGTGTATATTGTTAAGTATAGGTTCAAATTGCTAAATACAAAAAATTGCATTCATCAAAAAATATACCAATTTAATGCTTATTAACTGAGAAAGAAAGACTGCTAAAAACTGAGTTTCCAGTGAGAGATATTACTAATCTCGGGCTCTGGAGAAGTCTCACATTACCAAAATAGTTTCCTGTATTTTGCATTTTAACCAAAAACTAAAAGACATTTTTAAAATTCTGACTAGAGTTTTTCAATTACTTTGAACACTTACATCTTTAATGAGGTCAAAAAGATATCTTTGAAACTGCTTCCTAATTTAGAATCATTGCTAATGCCAGCCACAGAAAGGCTTTAAGTAAATTAAGCGTACCATCACACTCATTAAGCACTGAGACTGTTGGACATGTAGGAAGTAAAAAGTATTAAAATAAATGTGAACTCTGTTTAAGTATTGATGTAGAAGATGAATACCATTTTGTCTTGAGCTGCCATCTGTACCTCTCACTTAGAAAATCTTATATTGATCCTTACTGCTGGCATGAACCAAGTGTATATAAATTTAAACAAAATGATTCAACAACTGTAAAAACAATTGGTAAATATTCATATAATGCATACCTACTTAGATTATCGTCACTTGCCATCTAGTTCCCCCCTCCCAGACTTGTGTGTACACAGATTTTCAATCGCCATTATTCATTTGTTTATGCAACAATGTATTGTATATGCACTAAGTGCTTTTTTTTATATGTCAAATCAATAAAGATCTTTTCTGATTTGTATAATGGTTTGTCAGAAGAATGACTTAACTGAATTATTTCCTTACAATACATCACTAAAATGTAAGTACAATACTTGAGCAACAGAGACTTTTAATTGTCAAGCAGATGATGTACAACTGATCAACGTAACACGAGTCAACCAACAGTGATGCAACATATCTGAAATATTAATATACTCAAAGCAAGAAAAATGGGTGGAAAAAAAAAAAGTCTTCTCAAAACAAAATTTTGTCTGCACAGGGAAGCTGGTATCAAGAAAAGCTTTGCAATAAAAAAAATTCTACCAATTCTACTACAAGACAGTGACTGTTTCTACATCTGAGTAACTTGGACATTGCAAAGAAAAAAAATGGGGAAAAATACAGCTTTGGGGCATAAAGCTGATTTTAATTATCACTTGCATGCTATTAATGCATTTCTATGCCTATTTCTGGCACTAGTCCACAGTCTAAGAAATTATTCCCTAGGTCTTGAATAAAAAAATCAAAAAACATAATCCCAGTCTGATACCCTAGCCCACTTTTGATAATTGGAATATCTTCCTCTTGTTTTTACTTGGACCAATACTAAAGGACATCAGTGTGGGGATGGAGGGAACTGTACAATAATAGCAGGTAAGTATTACATAATTAAAATTAGTTTTACCCCCACCCACCCTGCCATAATTTTAATATCAGGAATACATTACCTGCTATAATTGCATTACTCAATTTGCCAGTCCCTTGGAATGCTGATGGCCAAATAGAAGCTGTCAAATGAAGTTAGTTACCACTGTTGTTGTAGGATGTTCCTACTGCCAACCAGAGGATCATCTGACAACTTGACGAGTGAAACAAATGGATCCAAAGCATAAATACCTGCACTATGGTGTGCCACTCAGTGAAAGTAAAATGCGAAGTGGAATGAGAATGCCAGAAGACAGCTTTTATGACATCATCCAAAGAGGAATGATTCTAAAAGGAAAATGATACAGCAAATGCCCTGATGTTATGGACTCGGATTTTCATGAAAGAGAGATCACTCATGAGAGATTGACAAGGTCTTTAACTAGTCCAAACAATCCAACTCAAGATGGAGGCTGCAGAAACTTCATAAGTACCTTTGAAAGGAAGAAAATGATGATTACAACCCTTTCATTTTCCTCTTGATCTAGCAAGAAAGAATCAAAGCTCTAACTGCGCAAAAGAGTCTACTGATCATCCCCAAAACTGATACAAATGTAATGGGATTTAAAATGGACAAGAATTACCAAATGTAGCCGAGTTTTGGCCAGAAATATTGGTGGGTGAAGAAAAGAGACCAACTCATAGTTACCATTGAAACGTAACACTTTTCCACTGTGATGCATAAATTTCACTCCTCCTTGCCTGTGCTAAGATGAAGAACACTGTTTTAAGGGTAAAATACTCAAAGGAAGCCTCATTCCAAGGCTGATAAGGTTTAGAGAGAGATGAAAGAACACAAGAGGTTCCATATCAGCATTAACTAGTGAGAGGCTGGCCTCTGAAGCTCAGGGCTCCTGACAAGTTCTGAAAGATGTGAGTCTGACCCTACAGTGAAGCCCACTGAAAACTTCGAGTGTTAGAGCGAGCTGCTCTAAAGCCCTTAATGGTGGATTCCTAGCAAATCTTTCTTTTGATGACAAAACTAAGAAATTTTTTAACTCCAGCTAAGGGAGGCAGATTTGGCTCAAAGCATTTCCTACTAAACAGCCGATTCCTCCTCAGTGTAAATCCCCTGGAATCACTAACAGGTCAAGGAGACTGGTGAACCATAATCTCTTGGGCCACAGTGCAGATATCAGGATGAGTTGAGACTTGGATTGGAAGTGCTGACTGAAGAGAATGAGAGTGATTATCCTGAAAGGTGGGAAGGCACAGACATAGTCAATCTCACCTCAGGCTGAAGATGCCCACTGTCCATGTCTTCTGGTCCAGCACTATAGAGACATAAAGAGGAAACTTTCAGCTTCATTATGAACAAGCCTCCCTAACAGATTTACAAGTATCTGCAACAGACTGGTGTAGAGACAATTCCATGACAAAAGCTCGCCCCCGTATGGACAAGCCATCTTCCATAACATTCCCCTTGCCTTGAATGTGACAGACTCTGAGAGTGATTTGCAAAGCTGTCCAAAAGAGAAGATCCCAAGCTTACAAGCAGAAAGAAGGGGTCTGAGTGCCCCCTTGGCCTTTGAGATACACTATGATGGACATGTTATCTATAGTGATCATGATGCAGTAACATCTTATGCAGATGATAGACCCTTGAAGTGCCAGGAAAATATCCTGCATTTTTTGACGGACATGGAGAGAAGTTTCAATTTCAGAATACTAAGAAGAACTTTTAACAATGTCAACACTGTACTACCAATACTTGTGTTTATGACAGCAATTAACAAGCTCAATTAATTAAATTTAATTACATAAAAACATATCACCCATTTCATCTGCAAATGAAATGTACATTGTTATATGAAAAAGTACATACAGTTTGCTCTGCCTTAACAATCAATGGAACATCTCTTAATTGACCACCTATGGGAACTCTAAAGGTAATCTCTAAAAGCAGGTCCTTTAATACTTTTTTTCTTCATCTGCAGAAGCAAATATAGTCCATGTATGAAAATTGTTTTGTTTTCCAAAGACAGGTGATCTCTTGAAATGGGTGCTTTTTTAGCATGGGTTTAACTTTACTTATAGCATTAAGTTTTATAATTCAAAACAAGCATCTATATGTGCAATGCATGGCCAGTATTTACTTTCTCCTTTGTTCTTTAATTGTTAATTTAGTACGGTTGTATGAGTCTCATGAAAGTCCCAGTGATCTGTAGATACTGACTGTACTGACTGTTAATATCACTCAATGGAATGGTGAGTGATGTTAACAGATTGTCCCAGATATGTGGCAGGTTGTAACAGCCCCCATCCCCGTTCAGTGTCGGTTTGTGAGCAGAGACATAGATTGATTCCTTAACCCCCTGCTCAAATCAGGCTTGTTGTCGATCAAGGAATGTGATGTTAACAATCAGTAAAGATTAAATCAGTCTGCTGATTAAGCTCTTAGCGTGAGGATGAAAACTTCAGGTTAGCTTTCTCTATATTGTTTGTGTATGTGGTTGAAAAGTTAAAAAATTGTCAAATACGATTATAAGTATCTTTATATAATATACTGTAAATATTGAAGTTCCCAAAAAATTGTATCGTCCTTCATTTCACTCTGATAAACACATAAGAAAAAAAGTACATGAAACCTTGACTGATCTAAAAATAAAGCATAGACACACAGGCAAGAAAGGAAATTCTATTATATCTGGGCACAAGCTGCATAAAGCAGTAATATTATATCATACCAAAATTTCAGTTCAATGATGACGATACAAGACTCAAACTTTCAACAAAATCTTACCAATATTTATGATACCGATGCCAACACTGGAGAAGTAATACAAATGTTACACCATTAAAAGGCAAGGCATGATTTTCATGTCTTACAGGGTTAATGACACAGTGATATAGTACTTGAGACCCTTAATGTGGTTGCAAATTATGTTGCTAACACACTGGATTTATGCCAATTAACAAAGTAGAGATAAATGCAAATAAAATTCATATCATATATGCAAGACATATTAAGTATCAAGTTACCTATGACTAAGATTATCAATGTCCAAAATATTGGATTACAACTGTTATACATACAAATTTAACAATCTACTGATAAGACATTACCAATAATTATTAAAGTCCTCAGTATTTTAATAGCAGTTAAGAAATTAAAATTAAATTATGAAGGTTCTCTTGGAGCAGATATCCTCAACTTAGAGTTGGAAATTCATCTGGCAACAGGGCATGTACTCGGCAGTTTGGGCACGTGCTCTGCTCATGTAACCACTGTCTGATACACTGAAAAGATATCAGTATATTAATATTACTTTATCTGTTTCAGAAAACTAAATGTGAACATTATCCAATTACTGTATACACTTGTCGGTTGAAAGCAACTGCAAACAACAACGGCCCTGACCTGTCATAACACTGGCAGATTAGGGTCTACATCGACTGATTACTCCTGACCAAGACCCAGATCTACTGGCACATTAAATATTAAAACTGACTTATGACCAAAGAGTGAGTAATGTTCTCCAAAAATATGTATGGCTGGTATGTAACAAATCTGGAACTGGGATAGTTTTTTATTCTGTTCTACTTAAACGGGTTTCCAAAAGCAAAATTAGACCTATTCAATGCAACAAGGTCACTACAATATGTATTGTCTTAAACGAAGAAACCAAGTCTTTCAGTAAATTATGTTTTTCCTATAATACTTACCTGATCACATTATATTAGCTTAATGATCTTTACTACCTGTGAATCCAGCCCTCCCATGAAGATGGACTGTCTATATATTATGACAAAGGGAAGCAAGTCTACATGTCAACTCCCCTTTCTACCCTCTAGGTGGCTACTGATATATCCAGTTTAAAACACATTTAATTTGAGCAACACCTTAAGGGATGCTCATATTGTTGGAAAGGGTGGGAGGAATTATTTGTAATGTGACCAAGCAAGTATCATAGCAGAAACATAATTTATTAGTATACTTGCTTTTGTCTGACAAATACATTAGCTGATTACATCACATTAAGAAAAAATAGGTAACATAAGGAATGTTGAGCATCCTACTTCTACCTGTGTCACCCAGGAGGAGCATGCATGCTTTACTAATTAAATAATTCTCCTAATGTTAAATTAGCACATTGGAAGACCTTTTTTACACACATGAAAGGAGATTCCTATGGGATTCTACACTTAACTGGTATCACCTTTAAAGTTTTTCCAGGCAAATCCAACAAAAGTGGCCAACCGCCTGGTTGTGCTGTCATAAGTGGTATGGGTTTTTGGGGGGTACTGTCTGTGCAGCTACCACTGGATCGATGAGGTTCAGTCCCCTCCTCTGAGAGACCATGTCCCATAGATAATAGGTGGCAAAAGTGGTCTGGGCATGCCATCCAACTGACTGACTCCACTACATCTCCAATGGAGATATTATGTTCAAATGCCAGGCTTGTGGAAACTGCATGTATTTCATGAACTGATATTTTCATGAGGCTTACCTGTTCTTGGTCAGTGTAGGCTGATTCCACAATTCAGTTTAACCAAGCAGCTAGTACTTGTGGTATTATGTTCTGCTTTCTGGACTTGAAAAACAGAAAAAGCCTGGTCCAGCCATTGAGTATGTTTTCCGTACTTAACTGGTGACATCAATGATGTGACACCAGTCATTAAAAACTTTCCATTTCTCTTCATAGCCTACAGAGTGGAGGACCGTCTTTTTGTTGCATTCGTCTCCACAACATAAGTTCCAAACTCCTTTCATGCAAGGCATTCCTGACAAGAGCTAGACATAAAGGACACAGATGGAACAGTGTTGATTTGGGCAAGGTAGGGGTGGCTTTGACTTTCCTAGGTACATCTGTTGCCAGGGAGATCAGATCATGGACCCAGGATTTGTCTCATCACAGAGGGGCTGTCAGAACTAACTGGCAGTTTGTGTAACTCACTTTCTTAACTGTGGTACTTTTGGTATCAGGATTGATGGAGGCAATGCGTAGGCCCACATTCCCTTTCAGCTGACTGATAGAGCATGGAAGGCCCATGCTTGGTTTGGAAAAAGGGATATGGAATTTGTTGTTCCCCCTCGTCATGAAAAGATCTATCATTGGGCAGCTCCATTTGATTGAATGTAGAAAGATGGAGATACCACTCTTTGTGAAGCAGTTGTCTTCTCCTTTACAATGAACAAGTTAATATTTTGAGCTGTTCTGGTATATGGCATACCTGAATATTTCTCTGGTATTGGGCACACCACCAAAGGTAATCCTATATCAAGACACAAAGGTCAAGTGATTTTGTCACTCTGTTTGAAGAGCTCTGTATCTTCTACTGAATTGTCCAACAATATTATGACTGTATATGTCTGCACAAGCACTCCACCCTACTGATGAGGCAATGAGGATGGTTTTCATTTCTAGGATGTTGATTTGAAAAGCCATCTCTCGACATGAATATTTGCCACTGACTGATGAAGTCCAGTACCGAGTGTGCTCCCAACCTGACTGGCAAATAGTGATTTCTGGTTGCAGGTTTTCGATAGGAATTCCTGCTATTGGCAACTTCCTGTGTTGCCACTGGAAAGGGAAGTGTCTGACATGGGTTGATATCACATATTCTGATCTAGATGAAAGGTCACCATTGGGACAGAAGGGGCCATCTGTAATGAATGCAAGTAAAGGCAGCCAAGGGGTAACAAATCTGCAGCTGTATTGAACAGGTTGAGGAGTTCAAGAAATTCCCTCACCAAGAAAAATGTTTTGATTAAAATCCTCTCAGACACATGAACAATGTTTTCAATGCATTTAGGAGGGAGACAGGGGAGATTCAGGTGTGCAAGAAATTTCATAATAATAATAATAATAATAATAATAATAATAATAATAATAAAGACTTTATTTAAAGAGGGTAACACAATTAGCTAAGAGCTAATCTACCTTGAGGCCCTCATACAATGGAATTTATTTATTTTAGCTGCATCTCTGAAGCCACTGGATATACTGGGTTTGGAAGAAGGAAATAGAGTGGGCATTTCTAATCTCAACTGGAATACTATTCCAGAGCAAAGTTCCAGAGTATTGGAAACTTTTTAAAAATAATTCTTTATTTGGTTTGGGAATTTTATACTGTTTGGTAGACATGGATCGCAGGTGGGGAGTATTACCAGGTAGCCTATACTGGAATAGTGATTGTAAATATTCAGGAGCAATATTATTGGATATCCTGTACATTAATTTGGTTTTTCTCAGACAGATTCAGTCTTTAATAGGTAATATTTTTAACTTACCAGCTAAATTTTCCTTGCTTTCTTTCTGTATTGATATTAGCCCAAATGCTCTTTTCTGAAGATGTGCCAGCTTTGCTAAGTTTTTATCATTTGAATTACCCCATACTGTATTACAGTAGTCTAAATAGGGTTGTATGTAACTGTTATAAAATAGTTTTCTGTGCCTTTCAGGGAGAAAGTGTCTTATCCTACTGAGAAGCCATAAACTTGAATTGACTTTTTTACTTTGATATGTTCAGTCCATGATAGGTTATTGTCTACCAAAACACCAAGTAGTCTATCATGACAGACCATTTGCAAATTTCTATCCTTCCATGTCCGACATAGTTCATCACTATCAAGTTTTGTCCTTTTATGCCGTGTTGAGATAAGTAATATTTAAGTTTTACCAGTATTTACCACCATGCCATTGCATGTGCACCAGTTGTCCAGTTTGTTTAGTGCATTCTGTAAAGAAATTTCGAGTTCATGCTTTGTGTTTTGGATGTCTGACAATGTTGTGTCATCTGCATAGAGATCTGTAGATGATATTGAGTCCCTTAGTACAAGTGGTAGGTCATTAATAAATAAAATAAATAGTAATGGACCCAGAATTGAGCCTTGTGGTACTCCACATCTAATTGTTCCAGGTTCAGACAGAACATTATTTATATAAACATGTTGTGTTCTCGCACTTTAAGTATGAAGTAAACCATCTAACTCATCACATTGGTAGATTTTCAGTTTCTTCAAAAGGATTTCGTGATCGACCATGTCAAAAGCTTTCCTGAAATCTACAAATACAGATCCTATTATTCTACCTTGGTCAAGTGCTTGAAGCCATTTATCAGTTAGCGAGATCAAGGCAGTCTCACTTGAATGTTTCTGTCTAAAGCCTGATTGATTAGGGTGTAACAGCAAGTGTTTGGTTAAATATGACATGAATGAGTCATGGACATGTTTTTCAATCAATTTTGACAAGTTTGGTAGTACTGAGATTGGCCGGTAGTTATCAGCATCATCCTTAGAACCAGATTTGTGAATAGAAGTTACTTTTGCAGTTTTCCATATTTTGGGGACAGATGATGTTGCAATACTTAAATTGATTATGAATGTTATGCTATCTACAATAGTAGAGGCAGAAGATTTAATGAGTCGTGGACCAATCTGATCAAGTCCTGTATCTTTCTTGGTATCAAGTTCACTGAGACATTTTTTAACAAACATTTTTGATACTGGTGGGATAGAGAAACATACCTCCTTAGAGATTTTGCTGCTGCATAACTTTTTCAGTTCATTAAAGTTGTTTTGAATCACTGGTTCTTTTAACTTTGTGGTAATGTTGGTGAAACAGTCATTGAAAACATTTGCAATGTCACTGTCATCAGTGACTATGGTGTCATTCACCAGAAGTGAGTGAATTTTATTTATCTGATCTTTGTGTGTTCCTCCGGTGAGTTCGTTGAAGACTTTCCAAATGGAGTTTTTGTTGCTCTTGTTGTTTTCAAGCAATGATTGATAATAATTTTTTTTAGCTTTATTAATTATACTTGTTATTTTATTTCTCCATACTTTATATTGTGCATGGTTTCCCATAGCCTTGTATTGGTCTCATGTTTTCATAGTGTCTAGGATTTCAGTAGTAAGCCAATAAGGTTGGATTTCATTCTTTACCCGATGTACTTTCAGTGGTGCATGCTTCGAGACTGCAACCATAAATAAGTCAGTCCACATCCTCAGAGCTTCATCTATGTCATCCAAATTTTGGATCATATTCCATGGAACTTTATATAGGTCACTGAGAAATTGTTCTTCATTAAAATTTTTGAACGATCTGTAAGTGATAGCTTTGTGTGTATTTTTCTTATTTCTCTTGCATTTAACCTTTTTTGTCAAAAAAGTAGGATAGTGGTCACTAAGACCAACTTTTGGCACATTAACGCAAGCCACATTGTCTGGTAGGTTGGTATAAATGTGATCAATAAGAGTGCTTGATTTTTCTGTTACCCTTGTGGGCTCATTTACCAGCTGGACTAGGCCTAATGATTCAATAAATTCCATCCAGTTGTTCATTATTTGAGTATTGAGAAGGTCCTTATTTATATCACCGAGTATATATGTTTCTTTCTCCTGTGCAAGAACACTTTCCATTTGTTTCGAAAAGTTATCATTCCAAATTGCTTTGGAGGAAGGTGGCCTGTAAATGAAACCCACTAGGAATGATTTTGCTTTATTTTCAGAAATTTCCACCCAGATACTCTTAATTTCTTGTGACTCCAAGTCAAGTCGCCTTTCTGCATTTACATCTTCCCTAATATATACAACAAGACCTCCCCCTGCTGTCTCTCTGTCCCTGCATAATGGTTTATTGTAGCCTTGACAGTGATATAGATCATCATTGTGGTTAGCATTTAACTTGGCTGTCAGTACTTGTGGACTGCCAAACTGTAAAAGGTGTTTAAAGTCTTTAAAGTTAACTGTCTCAACACCAAATTCTCTAAGAAGCTGATTTAATCTATTCATACAGTTGTAGTCCCATATCCCTACTGACTTTGATCAGTGACTGTCAGCAACAACACAGTGCCAGATGGTGAGTTCGCATATCACTTTGATGGATTGCAAAAAGCTTTGATATCCAATTCAAGATAATACAAATGAAAGCAATCCCCTTTCTGTTTCATAGATGTTACTCTTGTCAGTAGCTTTCTGCTTCGTTCTGTTTGCATTGAAGAATCCGTAATCATGGTACAGCGATGGACAACTTCATTTATAAAAAAATACTGGGCGCTATGAATTTTAAAAAATACTATTTGTGTTTTTATTTACTCTTTGTTCAAAACAAATTAGTAACCAGGTCTGTGTTTGGGGAGGGGGGTAACAGCTTGGTTTGGAATTTTGCTGGTTTCTATTTACAGATTAAGTCTCGTGATTTAGCCACACTGAATCTGAAGGCGTACACTCGCTCCAAGCATGGAAACAATTGAACTATTTACTTTATAAGTGAACTCTGAACCAAAGTTGTTAATTGGGTATGACTCAAGTTGGTGACTGACTGACGATATTGGAATGCGATTCCACCATAGTCTGTTCCATAAAGCATCATGAATTTTATCCTATCAGTAATTCTGTCAATTTAAAGGTTAGTGTCCTTAAATGTAGCTAAAAGTACCTAATTCGTTTAAAATATATTGTGAAAAACAAATTAGTTATTTTTTTAGCTATATTTAATGATCCTGACCTGATAATTTACAGAGTTACAGATAAGATAAAATATGCAATGCTGTGTGGAACAAACTATATTGTTGTGGTGTTACCCCATGTCACTGTCCATTATGAATGCAGCTCATGTAAAGGTCTGAAACGCATTTATTTGGTTTCCTTACTCTGAAGTATTGTTTACAACTTAATTTTCTTCACTCTATGCAAGTGATAAACCATGCATTGATGAGATTGGTTGATTAGCATTTGTACCGGTAAAATCTGGTCTTGTACTGACTTTTCAATCCTTGCGGTACAAGATACCGGTAGTAAAGGAAACTCTGGATCATTTGTTGTAAAGTTTCTCCGAGATGGTCATTAAAAGTTGCATTTTGTTGAATTAAGCGGATTCACATGTTACTTTGGACCATAACCTACGCCCGACATAACAGGGTTATCGACTTAACAGAGGTCGAGATAAGTGGGGAAAAAAACGCTCGACATACACGGATTCTTGAGATAACCAATGTTGAAATAAGTTGGACTGACTGTACTGTGCCCAATAGGCAAAGCAGAGATATCTGCATGACACCAAACAGATTGAAATGTGAAAATAAGTGTAAGACAGGTCTAAGCTGATTGCGTAGTCATTGCATCACTCTGAGATGTACAGACTGTGTTGGCTCATCTTGAATTTCAGGGCCAAAATGAATTGTTTGAACCTGCTGAGGTGGATCAGTCTCAATTAGCCATTGGACTTTGCCACCATACAGTCTGGAGTACAAGTTTTGAGTGTACTGCTTTTGTAAATCTGTATCAACTGCTTTATGAGTAAAAGATTCATCTGCCTTCATAGGACTGCTTGGGGTTTCAATCATATAAAGAGACTGAGGCCCTCAGACATGACTTGGATCACCCAATCTTTTTCGGAAGGAGGTTGATCCAAGCCCAACAGAAAAGAAGTCTGACACCCATGGGTGTGTTGCTAATGAGCAGGAAATAACAGAATCTATGCTAGGGTTTGCACCAAGACAAAGGAAATCACAGTCAAGGGGTTGCATTATTTGTCTCCCCCTGAGGCTTGCCTATATAGCTCTATACAGGCCATAACGAAGAGTAGCATGAGTGACCGTGATTGGATTATTCTTGGGAAATTAGAGATCTGTGTCGATATTGTATATAACTCTCCTTTTCTTTGGAGGAGGTGAAACATATTGATTGTAAAATAACCCCAGTGTATGAAACACCCTCCAACACAGACCCTATCGGATAACCATGTGTGGATCTTGTCAAGTTCACAGTTTCTTGGAAAATTTATATTTCTGTCTTGGAAATATGGCAAGTGTTGCTATTAGTAGTGGAAGGATATGCATGGGTGAGAAAACTAAATCTCTGACAGGTGGTCAGAGGCTTGGAGGAGAAGAAATGTTTGTTTTCTCTCTCCACTCCCTGTCTAAAGGCAAGAAGTGGGGATATATGACTATCTATAATTTGCCTGGCCATGGCTATTCTGTTGTCTTTGGCAATTGCCTCAACTGTATCCCTACCAATGACTGTCCCTTCTTTGGAATGATTCCTGAGCAGGATGTCCAGACAAGGGAGCTTGCACTGACAGATGTAGTGGAAACTCAAGTGCCACGTGTTTTCTGACCTCCTCAATTTGACCCCCAAACAGAAGGGGAGAGCTGAACAGGAGAGTGTGCAAGGCTGCTGCATGGTGGGACTTTAGAGAAGAACAGTGCAATAGTGCATCTAGTTTAAATCCATGTTGCAGGAGGCTGTCATAGAGTTAGTCAAGTTAGCCATGGTGTGGTGAGAACCTATTCATGACCTTGGCAATATGACTTACTGAACCAAGACACAGTGAGGAAAAAAAATCACCAAGGACACTAAGTCAGGTAAGAAGGAAACTGATAACATTCCTCACTAGCTTGGAGTGACACTGAAGACTTGCTGATCCACCTTCTAACACAGAGGTGCAGTCATGCCGAAAGTAGAACATCCTCATCAACATTAGGTAGTTCTGAAAATCATGCACCGAAGTGCAATTTATACTAATGAGATGAGAAGCTAACTGGCAACTGATTCACGGCAAAGAAGATGGGGTCAAATTTTTTCTGGGAGGGGAGATGCCTGATGATTTCTGAGGAAATTTTTCTACATTTTGGACCATCACTGTCATTGTCTTCACCCACAAACGCTTTGACCTTGTAGGCAGAGATGATGGTAGGTGGAGGCATTCATTCAGATGGAGGGTGGGTATGATTGATTTCTTCTATAGCTGCCTTAAAGCTGAATTCTATTTGTGCCATTGTCTGAAAGATGATTCAGGCATCCCTTCATCTAGCTAGGGATTGTCCACCTCTTGTACACCTTGGGACCATGGATAGAGCATTCCATATGGCAATGATGATGGTGCTTTATCATTGGCATGCATAATTTTTTCCATAGGATGGTTAAAGGTGGTGTTATACTAGAATGCTGGTCTGGCTTGACTGATCAGCTCTATGAACAAAGGTGGAGCTCTACAGTATTGTATTTTGCATAGGGTTAGATTTTTAAAGAAAAAGAATTTCCGTGGTTTTCCTCACCGCTTGGTCATATTCACTTCCTGGACTTCAGAGGTAAATTGTAAAAAAAAAAAAGAGCTAATTTTTTAAAAATACATTATATATATATATATATATATACACACAGTGTGACCCCGCTATAGCACGCTCCGTTATCACATGAATTCGGATATAACACAGTCGAGGTATGGCTCCCGAAATTTCAGATACATGTATTTTTCTCGTACATGAAAAAAAAATTCTTTCTTAAAAGTACGAAAAAAACAAAAAAAAGTTTATTATCATTTTAGGGAAGAGATCGCGTATGAATATTACAAGACGATAGTGGCGTGGCTACTGAAATTTTATATGCATTTTTCTCATACACGAAACAAGTGTTTTCTTCTTAAAAGTATGAAAAATAACGTGTAAAAATTTATTTAGGAATCACGCAGGGTTTCGCCAATGTCGCAAATTGCGATTTTTTTCCCTTATTGGCGGCAAAATATACCATCTGCCGATTTTTTTATTGGCCACATTGTTGGCTGTTTAAACTTGTATATACATCCAGAGGCCCCATGAAAGGAAGCTGCAAAGTTGATGTAAAATGCACTGAAATTTATTGCTACATAAACAAATTCTTTGTCCATATTGACAAACCATCTTAACAGTACATTGTTTTTTGATATCTGCTTTTATTTTCAAACTACATTTCTGGTAGCGGAGATCAACGGGATGAGACATTATCTCATAATCTATCTTTCGTCGGATTTTCGGCCACTGGCTAGTAATTAATATATTTACACAGACTAACATTTGTATGTGGATGGTAAGTAAAATTCCTCTTTTTTTCACTCAGAATTAAATCCTACAGAACATTCACATTTTCTGTAGTAATCCCTGTCATCAGTCCAGAACACGTGTCTCTATCGTCGATTGACCCATTCTTTAAATTTCTGATGCATGCGTGGAAGGCAGCATCACTCCACTACCATAAATGTAAAAAAAAAAAAAACTCACTTGTCTATTCAGTAGGCAGGGAGGAACGGTAACTACAATTGACCATATGATGGACAATTAATTTTTTTAAAAAATGTACCCAGATAAAATAGTAGCTGAAATTTCAAAGAAAACATTACCTTTGAAGCACTGATTGTTATGAAAATGAACTAAGCAAATGGAAAAATAAATCAGTCTCAATCATGAAGTACAACTTTTTGAAGTTGCCGCCACAATAAGAAACGGACATTTGTTTGTTTCTCCAAAGCTGTCCTTTAGCGGTGACTTCAATAATGCATGCACCCTTCATCAAAGAAAGCCGACTACAATCTTCAATAATAACAGAGAACTTTTCTTCAAAGGAAGTCATTACCAAACTTAAATAAAAGCAACGGAATCTGATGGATTGTTTCATTTTCCAATGTGACTGGAACATTTTTACTGTGCCGTGAAAGTTTCATTTGTACAGGATAAAAGTTTATGCTTACGAACTCTACCAATGGCGCTTAAAACGGAAACTTTTACCGACTTCGGATGTACTAAAAAGTAAATGTGCTTCATCATTCGTTATGTGACTGTGTTATTTTTTTCCACTGAATTCAGACCTATATGACCTGTGACAATATTATTGAATATTTTAAATCTGTGTGTGTGTGCATATTTTTGATGGAATTACTTGTATTGTGGACTCAACGTATGTGACATGATTCGCGGGCGAGTACACAGTGTTGATACTTTATTGCTATGCATTAGACATGTATGTATAAACAGTATACACGTATATTTACCAATACGTGGTTCTCTGAATAAAGTTAAATATTATATATGCCTTCTCTGTTTTCACTAGTTATATTTCTCATTTAATATACATCGATTTAAGATGATAACTGTGCCGATGAAGCACATATTTTTGCACCCGCATTTATTACCTACCCCCCTCCCCTCCCCCGGCACATTTTTTCAGGTACATGCATCATTTTCTTCTGCTAACTGACCTGGTTGCTTATAACATGGT
>JAECUM010031880.1:0-17112 GCA_016617855.1 Megalonaias nervosa
GCTTCTCTCTCTCTCTCTCTCTCTCTCTCTCTCTCTCTCTCTCTCTCTCACACACACACACACACACACACACACACACACACACACAAGTAAAAGAGGCTACGCCTTTCATATCTTAGAAAACAGAAATTATTCAATCCTACATTAAAGGCTTTAGTAGATTGAATATTTATTTATCCCATTTCCTGGATCTGACGGTTCTCTTGGGTTTTCTTGGGTTCATACCCATTTTTGTGTATCATGTACAACAACAAAGTAGATTCTTTTCAGGAACCCGTAAACTGAAAAGTCCCTTGCATGTATATCGAAATTAAGTTTCGCGTGAAGTACTGAAATAGGAGAGCTAAAGTTATAAGTAATGCTTAATAATGTAAACATGAGTTTTGAACCATTTAGGATATGGGAAGTGAAGAATAACAAAATTAGTAAGAGCTGGAAAGAGGATGCAGGACGAACGTAATGATTTGATTGATTATTACGAATTGATTATTACTGTAAATTACAATTGCAAAAACAGCCCTGTTCCATAGTTATTGATTCGAAGTTGATGACTTGCATTAAAAAAAAAACAGCCCAAATGTGCAGACAGTCTAAAACAGTTATCGTAGAGCGAACACAAAATAACAATGTACTTTTTGCAACCATAAATAATGGCACAAAGCTGCATCGGTGCTAAATTCAACATTTTGTTTAGGTCATACAAATATTTCGTGAGACTAACATTAAAGCAGTAACGTCGGTATCAAGAGATAATTCCTATTTATTTATTCGACCAGAACAGGTAAAGAATCGAGCTCTTGGCATTCCGTTCAGTGATAGCCCTTATTCCGTTCAGTGATAGCGTGTTTGCATTCATCATCAAACCATGGTTTGTTGATACGTTTAAATGTCGCCTGGAGTAATTTTGTAAATATGAATATTGGGTCCACTACTTTTTGTAAACGATCAGTCGTTCGAGGGACGGAAAAGTTTCCCATGCGTCCCTATTCTATTTTTGTCTCTGCTTTAGTCCATGAGGTTCGGGATTATTATTTATCGATTATATTGTAGTGTTATTACATTGAATTTAACAATGGTTAACTGAGCAATCTACTAACATATTACATAAGCAAACAAAAAATATCTTCACGTAAGAGCCTATGCGAGTCAGATGGATGATAAGTGGCAGGCATAAGTTGATGACATGCAAGCATGTGAGAAAGATAACGTTGGACACAAATACATTTTAACAGTGATAGGTTCTTTCACGAAATACATTTCAGGACAAAAAGTAAAAATGAAAAAGAAAGACGGCACATGAGAATTTTTTTGACATATATATTCAATTAATTCAAACCTTAAACGATGCTGTTGATTAAGGATAAGAGTTTTATAACAGAAAAGTCAGAGATTTGCTGGAAGGGAAAAGTTTGAATACTTTTCAGCTAACTCAGGCGAAAAGGCGTCTGTAGGAGAAAGGTTTAATATAAAGGTAACGGCCAAAATATGGAAGTATTGTACGCAAAATGAAGTCCGAAAATAAGTTGAAATTCTAACATGGCAAATTGATGCTTTCACAAACACCCACCATAGATTAATTTGTCTATTTAAACAAGGAAGGAAGAAAATATAACAAAGATATGGGATAAGACATTTGACTACACGACAACCAATACATCCAGAAGGCCAAAATTTTAAACCGGCAAAACAGTCAGAATTTCAATATACAAATCTTCTTTAGGAAAGGGATACCTATTAAACTGTATTGAATTTTAAGTGATCGAATAGTTTGCAAATCGGGAGACGTAAAGGAGGAGGAATTCGAGGGTATTAGTTTAAAATAAGAGTTAACTCTGTATAAAAAACAAATAGATAACAAGACTGCATATACCAGGTGTAAAAGATTCTGAAGACAAAAAGAAATTAACGATAAAATGTACGCACTCATTGATTGTAAAGGCTATAACGATTTCCCGAACAGCTTGGGGCGGGCTGAAAATATTATTGATTAAATGAATAAAGCACACATCATCATCACAGAAGACGGAAGAGGAATACAACTATGACATCAAGGAATATGAATAAATTTGCATTTTTGAACGATAACGAGTTTCTACAATGTGTAGGATGTAGAAGACTCGGTACATTAGAGCCTGAAGGAGCCAGAACATGAATGATACGCGAATTTCTGTTGATGTACTAGCAGTATAAAAAAGAAGGTATATCCTAAGAGATAACAGGTAAATAACACAAAAGTATACATACAAAACGGGATGAAGCGACTAAAATCCACAAAATCCCTTAGCAAGGTAATAAAAGACACTGCAGAGGAAATGAAAAGAGATTACATTAAAATTAGGAAATTAATTAATCTGAAACTTAGACGTTCGGAAACAGATACAATAAAAATATTGCAAACTAAACGGCGAGATTTCAAGCAACAAAAGGGCTAGATAAATCACGCAAATGTCGTATAATCGTGTGATATTTAGACTTGCCTTAAATTTCATACAAAGATACATAGTTACATCTTTTGTCTACTTAGCATTTTAAAAAATTTAAAAATTACAAGTGCAACACTACACCTTTCTCTTACCTTTCTGTTTAATACCACAAATTAACCTGACTGCATCAAACGTTATCAACAACATAAAAATTTACTACACTAAAAATAGCGTTTTCACATAAAAAATATGAAACATTTGTAACATTTATGAAGTCAAGATCCAGTAAAAGAATGAAGCAAATAGATGCAGATCACGGCGTGTTATGACATTTTAACAAAATCAGTTACACTGGGCAGTATTCCTGCAAATATTTGGTTGTTGCATTTCATACTGACGTTAGACAGGTCCAAGTGTACCATAGTAAGAAAAGGGATTTTTTTTTTTAAAAATCTCTTTCAAAAACGATTACTGTTTTCTGTATGAAGTATACCTTTAGTCCGTCAACAACCACTTAAAAGCAATCAACAACAACATAGATCTTAAACATCGTGTGTAAAGTTTGTTACATTTCACATCGTCGTTACTGGAGATACGTCAATGATTAAAATAAAATAAATAGTTGATAGAATATATTCACAAACTTTCAATGGAAAGACTTTCATAATTTCAGATGACGGTTTTTAGTGCCCTCAAAAGGATATGATTTAAGCAAGACTGAATAAATGTTCTAGTTGTTGTAGGGTTAAACGCCATTTTTCAGCACAAGATAGGCTATATGTGGCGGCCAGTATCAATGGTGGAGGAATAACCCGGAAAAAAAACCCGGAAAGAATCACCGACCCACTAGAAGCTACTGGCAAGTTTTCTCACGTATCCACACTGGCCGAGCCCGAGACTCGAACCCAAGCAGACAGAGGTGAAACGGCAGTGATCCGTAACTGTGAGCGCTTTAGACCACTCGGCCACTCGTGGCCCCAAGAATCAATAAAAATATATTATGTAATGTACATCTTAGATGCACAAGTTCAGGATAGAACAAGCATTACATGATCCATTTCGACAGCATGTAACCCTGTCATCACGTTAAGAGAGCTACATATACCTCATGAACAATGGTTGCAACACAAAAGACACATTATGGTATGACTCCACCAACAAATATGAGATTAAGGTGTAAAGTCGGACAAATCTGATGGCAGTAACGGTGTCTGTTAGCGAGTGATATAGTTACAAGGAAGGCTAGTATAGCTGGCTATAACAATTTAAAGAAGTCCAGTATCTTGTTTGAGCTAGGGCTAAACCCTATCATCATTACTGACTTCATCATTATCATCATCATCATCATCATCATCATCATCATCAATCCCTTAACCTAAGAGGTCGTTGGGACACCACAGTTGACTTTACAACCAATTCTCTCCATCTTTCCCTGTTCTCTTCTGACTTAGTAAAGAACATTATTACAAAGACTGTAAAACAATCAGTGACATCGAGACAGATAATTTTATGGAGATTAAAAAAAAAAAAAAAAAAAAAAAAAAAAACAGAAGACAAAACCTGTACAATAAAAATGGAGAATAAGGATTATGAGGATAGTGGTTGTATTGTCAGTGTGCTGATGTGGTACGATACTTAATGTTTGAAATGACGCATGACAATCACGAAGTGCATGTCAGAAAACAATGCTGACTTGGCGCAAAGAAGCATTGCATACAAGGTTTGATGACCGAGTCAATTCAAAGTATGATCAAGAAATAAACAAACAATGATATCTATTGATCTTAATGGTTCCACGAGCTGCTCTTTAAGAAATGTCCTTTTTGAAATATTTACGAATTTCTAATCCTGCTCGTTGCTGGGTTGAAAACTGATAACAAATGCAAATAATAAAAGTACTAATACAGTGACACAATCAAATAGGGAAGAAACAAGTTGACTTATTATCACTGCCAATAATTGAAGGCAATTATGTTGCTGTGTTTTCACATATCTGGAACAAATATGTTTATGTGGTTTTGTAATTTGCCGACAAATTACTCTGTGCTTCCATTTCCACCATTAGAACTTGTACCACTACTACGGTACGTTAAAGTACACCGCACTTAAAGGACAGTCATAACATGATTGTCTCTGGTGCAACATAATGTTTTGAAACAAACAACAAAACTTACAGTTATTAATTAATGAAATAATCATTGTGATAGATCACGAAGATAAATGAAACAAATTATGAAAGTGACAGGTTATGTTTTATCAGAATACAATACCCTGCATCCGATTGACTATTGCAGCAACAATGATGATACAAATAAGAAAGTAACTAAGCTTACAATGTTAGCATTGACTTGTCGTCATTATGGTATGTCGGTATGAGTGATAACATTACAATAGTATGCAATTATTTGTGAACTTGTGTGAGAACACCACGTTTTTTATATTTTACAGTCGTTACAAATGGCTTCAACGACATCTTGAACGGAGAATCGCTTAATACTTAAATAAAGCAAAAAGATGCAATTAAAAGAAGAAAATCTCGTAGTTTAGAAGAAGTTTAATTGTATAATGCTATTAATGCGCTTGGACATTCCTTTTGAACGTATTATGCTTGCATGTCTGCAGGGGTGGTGTGCTTCCGTTGTTTTCCGGCTGTAACCAACAACAATAACGCAACAATAACAACAAAAAACGAAAAGCACAGGAGAAAAAGAAAACAGAGCAACAACAATAAATAACCGTGTGTTTTTATGCATAGACAATAATACTTTGTATGTTTCATGATGAATCTGATCTGTGTCAGTTCGTTTCCTGACAACGTTTCAATTTGGTTAAAAAGAACTGCACATCTCAGGTTGTACATTATTTTCAATTATACATGTACAAAACTCTTTTTGTAAATTTTCACGTTTCTTCTGAATGAATGAAGTTTGAATCTCAATCAGACACACTTGAATCTCATTCCCACTCATTTAAATCTCAATCTCAGACACTTAAATCTCAATCCCACACACTTGAATCTCAATCCCACACACTTGAATCTCAATCCCACGCACAACTGAATAAACTGTTCGTTCGTCATTTTATCTATTTGTTGTCTTTTGTTTGTTTTTTGTTGGTTTTTTTGGGGGGGGGGGGCATAAAATAAGTATGTTTCTTTGGGAGTCACATGAAACATGAAACATGATCTTTTCCTTATGACACTGCAAATATTTTCTGTCTCACCATGATACATTACGAATCTATATCAGTCTCATTGTTTTGGGGGAACATGAGGCAGTTTTCATAAATCAACTAACTTGGATAACTCTTACACCGTAAAGCCTCAAAAACAGATTTTGTTGGTATGATCTTTTTGTTTTTCAGAGTGCCTTAGTCATCACCACTATTTTGCCAATGATCGATCTTTGTGACATTGGAAAATTTATTCCACTCACACATATGTTAAATGTTACTCTTTTTCTGAACTTTTCATCTTTCTCCAACATACTCCACAATGCAACAATTTGAAAAGGCTGCATTCAGTTCAATGTAAGATTTCAGCTGTACTTGTTGAAAAGAATAGACTTTTTATTTTGTTCCTTTATCAGTTTTAAACCAAACTGTATGTAGAACTGTAGATTTCAACATGAAATGGAGTATTTCTCATTGTCCCTCAACATAATAATAATAATATTGACAAGTGATAGCTTCGTAACTTTATAATCATTTAATTTTCTTTCTATACAAGATGTCTTATTCTTTTATCTGTAATTAACTTCCATGGAGTTACCTTGTGGTCTTTGAAATAGACATGTAAATGCAATGGAATCTTCAAATCCATTTCTCAAATGCAACCAGTAGCATAGTCGTCTGATATTTTCTATCCATCAAATCTGTTCCTTAGTTGCCCATTTAAAGTCTTTACTGTCATGTATTGGCTTATATCACATCCATAACGGTTGTTAGAATCTCGATATGTAAGGAATGACCATGACATGTTGTAACTATGATCAGACTTTGTCCATCTTTATGCAAGTAGTACCGATTGACATCGAGCTAATTCCATTTTCTATTCCACTCTCAATCATCAGAATCATATCTTAGCCTATTCTGAGTTCTCGTTCAGTACTCAAATTCTTCAGTAAGGTGTCCTGTGTTAATCCAGGTGCACTGTAATAATAAGTCGGGTCTAGTTTGTATCTGTTTCAAATCTAAGAAATAGTTTTTGGGTTGCAATCCTTCATAACGTTCTGGAAATCGGCATTTGATATTTTTGATACTTGGGACTTGAATGGAACTTTTTTATGTGATACTATTGGTTCATCAAACCTGTCTAAGCTACCAGTATATTCATATGGTTAAATATCCTTTCAGAGAAAATATTAGACTTAGCGACTTAGACGTCAGCTGAATAAAATGTTCTAATATTCGTGCAAATTTTTCATTACTTTTCAAATGTGTCCTACGGTCAGTTCCATGGATTTTAAATTGACTACAAACCTGAGTGTAATAATAACTGTTATTTCCATTTCATCTTCCTGGACCTATCATCTTTGAAATCCTTGCGGAATAAAATTTCGCGCTCTTGTATGGCATTATTTTTACGTCTGGATCTTCGTATGTTTCTCCTTTTTTGAGTAAATAAGTTACTGTCAGAGTCGGAGAAGCTATGAATGAAAAGTGGTATGCAAATGTGGTATTGTTATTCAGACTGCCTTCGTTGTGCGTGGACCTCTACAATGGCCTGTTAAATGATACGGTCAAGCACATTTAATCTGTTACTGTATCGTCGCTAGACGCTGCCTTTGACATGATTTGTCAAATATGAAATATATTTTCTTAATTTAAATGTCTTTCATTCTCGTCTGAGAACACAGTATAATCTTTTGTTCCATATACTAGCTTACAAGCTAAAAAAATCCAATACAATCAATTCCTATTTAGAGTCTTGGTTTTTATTCTTTGTGCACTTGTTAAATAAATGTGTGTGTGTGTGTGTGTGTGTGTGTGTGTGTGTGTGTTTACGCTTTCATGCGTATAAAATGAAATTATATTATTTTTACAGATATTTTTCAGTTTATATTGTCTGTGATGACATCAATGTTTACAACGAATATCTGAATAATCATAAGACCCCAAAGTCAGCACGTGGAAGTAAAAGAATACGAGTTACATGTGGAAGTATGCTGGTTGAACAATAATTAAATTAAGGGACTGAAAATGAGGAAGCAATTGTGACGAACACTCATATAAGTTACACTCAAAATATAAGCGTTGTAATGGCCTGTATAAATAATTATTCCTTCTGAAAATGTACCATACTATACAATTAATATTTAATACGAGAAACAGTTTCTTTATGTGTATTGCTGTCATATTCCTTCTCTCGTATTTGCTACTTTTACTTCCGCTTATCAACTTACTAATCGAAGTTTTGATCCCTTGCCTCCAGAAGTTTGATCTTTGTAGACGAGTTACTTACAAATGCTAAAAGCTCAGTATTTTATGTTTCTTCATTCCATAGAGATATAAGCTTCTTCTAAATTTCTGTAAAAAGCAGAAAATTTATTTATTTATATATTTATGAATGATTTTGTTTACTTAGTATTGAATTATTCTGGGTTCAGTTTATTAAAGACAAGTAAGTACATGTTCACATTAAAGATAAGGGAATCCAAAGTTAATTAAAATTTATCTGTGCAAACTGATTACTTAGCAATATGGGTTGTTACGTTTTTACTTAGCAATAAAAACTATTCAATTCGAGACCAAAATTAACTTAGGAGCGGAAAGGTTGGGTAAGTACACTGTATTTTTGTACGATACTTCGCAGACACCTGTGAAATACTATTTCGCCCCAAAGCTATTAAATAACAATAAAAGTCACTGGAAATAATTATCAGCATGATTTGTTCTCAAACCAATTATTCCTGCAATTCTCAGGTCAGTCTTATGTAAATTTGATCTCTCGATCAAAACAACATAAAGTCCGTTTAAAGTTTCAATTAGAATGATTAAATCTAGTTCAGACATGTTATGCCCATTACAAAACATCCCCTAGTCTCCTGTATTACCATTCAACAAATGCATATCAATAATTATCATTACGTCTTCTCTCGTCGTTTTGAAGTATTTAAAGTAAACCATTTACATTGAACGCAATCACAGCCAAGTAACAGACAAATGTAAACTTGTTTGATTGTATCTGGCATTCACACGTATCGATGCAGGGAACCAACGCAGAGTCAACTAGTTTTTTTGTGTGTTAGACATCTAACAAATGTCAAATGATTTTTCACAATGGTAATTAATTCCGTCAATCACATGATATTTGATACAGACGGCGACATTTCTATATTTGCCGAACGGTGTAAATTAAATTAATATGTAATTAACGCACAGCATACCAAAACATTTGTGCTCCTTCATTCATTTGAGACCGGATATGTCACTGTTGTTTATTTACTATTATTTATCACTTAATCATTGAATCTGACATGGAAATAATGGCTGTTTTGATATTTGATAACAGAGTTAACAAGAAATTTCATGAACACCTCTATTGTCTCTCCGTTTATTACTGATACATTCCCCTGCGATCCGGTCCCACCAAGTTATTTCTCTATTACAGGCTTAGGAGAGAGACTAAAATTATAAAACTAATTAGAAATGGGTTGCAGTCATATTTTTTCTATAAAAAGCACGTAACCACATCTTTGGAATGGATATCGTCGTCATCACTTGTCGTCGTCACAATTGTCGACCTCATCATCTTCATCATAATTAATATTATTATTATCGTCGTCATCATTAGTTGTCATAACAATAGTCGCCTTAGTCATCCTCATAATTATCATCGTCATTATCACTGCAGTCGTCCATGCCGATTATCATCGTTTTAAGTCTCTCTCTCTCTCTCTCTCTCTCTCTCTCTCTCTCTCTCTCTCTCTCTCTCTCTCTCTCTCTCTCTCTCTCTCTCTCTCTCTCTCTCTCTCGTTGTCATCATTGTCTGCAGTCCAACCGAAGTGCTACTTTTTTACTATTATTATTTTTATTATTATTCAATAAATTTTCATTTATTAATCGTAAGAAGCAGATTTCAGGTATTTTGAGCTGCAATGAATTCTGTGAATTTTATGAATTTATTGTTTACGTTTTTCAACAATTTTTTAAAGCTTAGTTCGTGTAATTTCTAAAGTTTCCTTCAGTACAGATGACAAGAGGCTAGGGTGTATCTAAAATATGAATACGGTTGAATTAATTTTATTACTCGTCAGCTTTTCATTCAAATAGTTTGCCAATGCGTAAAAACACATTTTTGTTTTAATTCCTTATTTCATAAAATCAAGATATTTTGCACTGTAAGACACTTCCTACACGTTTTACTGTGATAATTTAGTGTGTTATCGCAAACTAATACACACCAATTACAAGCTGAATTCAAAATCTTGTTTTAAATAAGACATAATTACACAGATTCTGGTTACAAGCCGGTCCTGGAAAGTTTTATGTTAGTGTCCATCATAGTGGCTAATTTATATAATTATTGTCCTATTGAATCTACTATGACGTACATGCATTTCTTTTTTGTGTGTTTTTATTATTACAGATCGGGATTGCAAGAAATCGATTGCAATGTCCGGTCATGGGGCCCTAGATCAGGTGTCCGCCAGGAAATATTCCAGTATTGTCCGCCAGGAAATATTCCAGTATTCCTTGGATTAGTCTGACCCTGTGCTTACATAAGAAAAAAATATTATTGGCCTGTGTTTGTATTACCAAAAGTTGGGCGCCGCCATTGTTTTATTTCCCCTGCATTTAAAATCAATTCTGACAAATTCTTTGTTTTATGTGAAATTTACCACGTTTGGGTAATTATTTGCTTTCGGTATATGTGTAAGTGTCACTGAAATCGTATTCATTTAAAAAAAGTAACAATTTTATTCTACAAAATTAAAGCGAATGTTGAGTTTACCACTAATGGAAGTTGATAAAAAAAAAATACATATGATGCTCAATATTAACTTTCGTTTTCTTGGCAGATTTATTCTTCTGTAAAAATATTATGTAAAATTCAAAACAATATCAACTACCATTTTGTAAATGCCCTCTACGGTCTGGGGGTATAATTAGTCGAGTAACAAAAGTTATATAATTGAAACATTTGAAAGATGCTAAATCAGCAGTTTGTAACTTTTTGGACGGCGATCCAGATTAGGTTTGTGGTCTTATCCTCACCACCTATCAAAATGCTAAAAAAAACCAAAAAAAAAAACAAAACAAAAAAAACAAAACAAAAAACATACTTGGCTGGGAAATTTCAAATTATAAAGGTTGATCTCGGCGACCCATCCAGAACAGCATGGCAACCCAGTTTTGGTTCGCGACGTATGGGTTAAGAACCACTGTACTAAATGATTACATTACTAAATGTATGTCACAAACATTTATTTAATATTCGAAAGAGTACATGCGGTAGAGAGACGACAAACGAGAGACGAAGAGGCAAGTAAAAATGGATTTTATATATTTTTCTTAAATCGACCCCAAAACAGATATACACATGTCAGGAACCCTCTGGATATCAATCTACTCCTTTGCTTACTTAATCTGGTTTAGTGTTAATAAAATGTATTGACTTTGTCATAAAGCAAGTTTTGGCTATTTCAGTTATCATCTTCGAAAAATGGATAGAACATTTTACCATAATCTGGTAAAGCGTACTGTCCTTTATCAATAATACAATATCAAGTATAGTGGTAAAGTGTATTGGTCCTTTTTCAATGTACATTGTCAAGTAACACATAGGATAGTGATAACGTGTATTGGTCTTGTATCAATGTACCCTATCAAGTAACACATAGTATAGTGATAACGTGTGCTGGTCCTTTACCAATGTACAGTATAAAGTAACACATAGTATAGTGATAACGCGTACTGGTCCTGTAATCAATGTACAGTATCAAGCCACACATAGTATAGCGATAACGTGTATTGGTCTTGAATTAATGTACTCTATCAAGTAGAACATAGCTTAGTGATAAAGTGTACTTGTCCTGTAATCAATGTACAGTATCAAGTAAAACATGGTATAGTGATAATGTGTGCTGGACTATTACCAATGTACAGTTTCAAGTACAACATAGTATTGTGATAAAGTGTACTGGTCCTTTACCAATGTACAGTATAAAGTGACACATTGTATAGTGGTAAAGTGTACTGGTCTTTAATCAATGTACAGTATTAAGTAACATACAGTATGGTGATGACGTGTGCTGGTCTTTTACCAACGTACAGTATCAAGTGTATCTACTATTTTAAAAGTTAAAAACCATACACAAATATAAGGTGGATAGGATAGAGTGATGACAGTATAATCAAGCAGGCTATTATTCCTTCCAAGCAGGGATCGAACCCATGCAGCGAGTAACGACATCTACCCAATAGTTCTCAGCCATAACCCACTGCCATGCGTTCATACTACCCTCCCTCCAAAAAGATTGAAGGTAAGGACTCGATGTGAACGAAATGTGACACTCATAGACATGCACAAACAACCGAATTTTGTTTAGAAATGCAAGTAATATACACGAAATGATAATTTTAAATCGACACCTTAATAACCCAGGAAAGTGCTTGTTACTGGATCCCACATTATGTTTGTAAACACAGTTATATGAAAGAAATTTATATAGAATGACACCAATATGCTCAATAAAGTTATATAGTTATAATATATCGATATAATTCGTTCCGAGCAGGAATTGAATCCGTACCACTAGTATCGGCAACTATCGTCTAGTTTTCATGCAACCGTACCCCAAACAGAAAAATAGATGGCATAAATTCTGGATCACTAAACAAATTCATTATTATTTTTAGTTTTCTTTCTCCTATAGACAGCACTCTATATTTCCCAGATAATAGAGGTAAAATGTATGACACATCGATCACAGTATCCACCAATTTAAAAATGCAAGAAAAACATCCTAGACACCATGGCCTTGCTATTCTCCAAGTTTTGACCAATAGGTCCCAAGTAACCATGTCTATAGTATCCACGAAAATGTTGTCTAAAATCACGTCACGCGCATAGTAGGACCAATGCAGTTTTTTATTTTTCAAAATGACATTTGATTTGTTCTTAAAAATCATATTTATTAATTGTTTTGTACGTTTTACTTCATTTCTAATTAAAAGCTAAACTTTTATAATTCATGAGTTATTCTCTATCCGTTTAGTGAAGGATATTAAAAAAAGCCGCAAAGGCCACAGTGGAACAAGTGGCAGCCTAACGGGAACAGAAGAAGAACCAGGTCCAGTTGTTAAGATAGCTGGGCGCACCAAGAATATAAAAAGCCACAAGAGAAACTGTGGTGGTTATTACACGCTTGCCGGAGATGATGGCTGAAGTTGAAGAAGACGTCCGAGAACCTGAAGAGCGAGCCAACAAAGAATCACTTCCATCACCCAGATAACAGTCACTGATGCATGCACGGAAACAAAATTTTAGTGACGGTCGCCAGTGGATAAAAAAATCCTTTCCCTGAAGGTTTTAAAATACTCCACCAACTGGAAAAATACTTCACCAACTGGAAAGATTTAATGAGAAAAGAACCTTCAAAGGACATAAAAAAGCTTTAAGTCAAGTTTGTAAACAGGGAATTCACTGGGTTTAAAAGAGGCCTCCGGCAAGGTGTTTGAGTCTAATAATAAAGCTCTTGCTTTGGAAAAGGTAATGAAGCAGCTCAAACAATGTGATATTGTAGAATACTCTTGCACAGAACAAGATAATATCGGCCAGACTGTGAAAATGAGACATTAATAATCGTATCGACCAACCTATTTACTTCTGAAGTTGGGACAGAAGAATATTTGGATCAAGCAGCCGCACTCTCAACCAAAACGTAAGCCTCCACGGAAAAAACATTGAATCTCGTACATTGGAAAAGCAATCAGAACGGATATACGAACAAGTACAAAGGTTAGTTAATGAAGCCACATTCAGACAAATATCTAGCGTTGATGCATGATTTTGTTGAAGATATTAATGATGTATACAACACTGCTGATGAGTTCGGAAGCATTTGAGACGATGCGTGTGCTACGCGAAATATATGCTTCAATGCAACACATTCAGTTCCGTTATCGCCATTGAATCTCCGCAATATTTAGTTAACATTGGACAGTCATCCTTTTAGAACAGTTCTTGGTTGGCCCAAAGATATTCCCGAAAATAATGTATAATTCTGAGCGCAGGTCCCAAAGGGACTGAATATCATATTGCGCCTGACATCGTAAAGAATACGTCAATGACCCAGGTCATTTTAACTTGTGATGCTCTCAGTGGCAGTTCTGATACGACAGGCTTAGTTGTTCAGGTTTATATTCGGCTTGGGTTTTTATATGGATTACTCCTGCAGCACCTGTATATCTTCCACGCCATAATAATCGGTTGACACATATTCGTTTTTTCCTTGTGGATCAAGACGGGCGCGTTGTAGATCTACGGAGTGTAACACTAACGATGCAACTGTACATTGGAGATCGACTTGAAATTTAAATATATAATAATAATATCGGTCGTGCGTGGACATGTCAGACCTGTGCGCGTTGTTAAAACGAGAAACCCCGTTTTTGCAACATATTATGGAACTGGGCTATGTGATGTTGTTCGTAGATTGTTCACGGGCATACCAAGGTGCTTGGGGCTTTGGCCTTGCGCGCTGCACCAATCACCAAACAATTACAATGCGAGTCGCTGATAGCGGCAAAAGTGCTGCTGCGGATCGAATGAAACAGCTGGGATTGCATGCGGCTCAATAACTTCGAGATCGTTTACGACAATTAGTGACACGAGCACATCAAAACCAATTGCACTACCATCAACAGAAACAATGCTGCCTATTTTTAGTAAAGTCATTAATGAAGCCGCTCAACAACGATTATGAGATTCAGTGGTTGCAAATCTGGCAATGGGGAGTGGATTACGGTTGAGGACGTAAGTGGTATTAAACAAGAAGTTGAGGGAAAACTGGCACAGAATGATGCTGGCGGTACCAATTATCCTGCCAATACCACATTTGGATTTGTTAACAACGGAATCATGGCGTTGTTCAACAGTGTACGTTATTCCATCGATGGAAAGGAAAACGAATAAAATCTTGACAATGTTGACGTTGCCACAACTATTGGACTTGCCAGACATACTCGAGAACAGCTAGGCCAACAATGCTGTTTATGAAGGACATATCTGATAATGCGGATTCTCAAAAGTAAACAATTAGTCGAACCAAAGTACACACTAAAGCTGTTAATGATGAAGATGTACAATGAATAACCCGCAAGAATAACTCTACTGATGATCTTGTATTAGGAACATTAATTATATGGATGCCTGTGCTATCGCCTTCATTGACTACATAATCACATTTGTTTTCAAGTACAGAGAAAGATGATATCTGACCACTTAGAAATAACTGAGGGTTCTTTGCAGTTAAACAGTCATCAAGAACCTTCTGAAGAAATTCGGCTTAACTATAAAACTAATTATACTGCACGTGAATATCATAATTTGTGGTGGTGTATGGACCAGCATCAAAGCATCGACACTAGTTTGCAAATTTCAAAGCACAGCTTCGTGACACTCTACCCGATTTATTACTTTTCATTGGAACATCTGGAGTTGTTCAGACAAATCCGTTGTCGAGTGCATTTTTAAGCAAGTGTCGGTGCAGCATGAGCTGGTGGTTGTTGATGCGAAGCTGTAATACTTTCTGACCAGATACTATTGTTGGAGGGTGCTGGTGGTCGAATGTTGGTGATCGATGTACCTGAACAAAATTCGTAGAATTCATAAGTAAACCTGCTACATATATTAATAATAATGTCCTATTACTAAGTGAAGGTGGATAAATGGAAACGCAATAAAAAGTAATTGTAGGGTCACACTGAAATTTTGTCTGGCAAAATTGAATGGAAATGTCATTGTGTGGTTGACCCAAATTCAGCTCGCTCAGCTTAATGCGGCAAACACAATAACACCTTAGTGGCATTAAAATTATCGCGGTAACACAAATGCAAAAGACCGGTGGAATATTCCCATTCCTTGCAGAGAGGTTAAAGCGGGTGCAAAATCTGCAGCGGTAGGGGCTGTCGGAACCGCATCCGGGATGGCGCTGAAAAAGGCGGTTGTGGGCGGAGCCTCTCGTGGTCGTATAAAAAGGTAAAGACTCGATTAACAGGAGCGAGTCGTCATATACCCTCGGACAGAAGTCTTCGATTAATTGGTCGCAGAAGATCAATCTTGATTTATTCTCAATGGCAAAAGCAATAAAACATTTTCATGGATGAAGTTACACACGCGTGCAACCACCATCGTCAACCTGGATTTGACATCATAACCTGATACTCATCGGGTCGCATACAAGGCAACATCTCAAAATTGTTTGTATTTTGACTCGTATGGACTTGCACCACCAGTTGAAGTTGTTTATTATTTAACCAGGCACGGTGATCCTGAAAGGATAATTGGCTCGACGGGCGAGTGTGTATCGGATCTGCAAATGGGGATGAGACCGGACTGGATCTGCCTGTCGTACAATTGATTTTATTTTATTATTAATAGAAGAATTATGATGGACTCTCAGTCTAACCGACGTGACAAAATAATCGAAGCGGAACAACAGCTGCGGGATGAAACCGCCAAGAGAACGTTGATAAAATACAAACGTGTGTGTTTGGTCGTAGATGCTATTTGTGGTCTTGCTGCGTCAACGACTTTTGGTCTTGGTGTGAGTTACAATCATTGTAGGTTCACCAATCGGAATTATAGTTGGAGATATATCGATAGTAACAAGCAAATTAATTTTGGTGCCATTGCATTCACGAGTATGTGTTTATTCATAATTTCTTGCGGCGGCATAGAACAGTCTCAATACCATCAGTAAACTGTATTAAGTGGCAATCGAGGATAAAATAATCAGTGCGGCTTAGTTTGAAACAATGCTGGCTGAAATGGAAAATCACAGACAATTACGATCACAAATATGATAGGTCACGTGCGTGGTTTCTTAATGCTAATCATCCATGGGTTGCACATGGCATATTGATCGCCTACAAAAGTCATGGGGTTAGAGGCTGTGACACGTATCAGGGACCCAAAGGGGCTAAAAGGGACACAACAGTTAATTTGCTACGAGTAATACAATTTAAATATACATAACACGTAATATTAAAATCCTTTCCTACTGAACTCACCCGTTTATCTAAATCGTCAATACTTACTTGTGCCACACGGTTATTTTCAACGAGTTCTCGATGAACATATTTTTTATATTTGTTTTTTAAAAACATTTTTCTATTATTACTGTTACGTATATGTAATTAAACTGCTTGTGTGTTAGTTTTAAATTCTTTTTTATTTTATTTTTGTTTCATCACATTTTATTGTAATGATTATTGAAAGGATTCGAAATTCTTTTTCAGTAATTCGATATTTTCTTTTAGCAAATGTTGTTTATCTAAGACGTAAAACGTGTTACATGAGAATTATTTTTAGTTAACCTAGTTCGTCTTAGGTTGGGTAAGTTTGTAAACAGGCAGTTAAAATTATTGGTCAGTATCAGGGCCATACTTTCCTTGCGTGATCACCAAGTGTAAACAACGTTTATATATTATTGGTTTTTAAGTGGGGCTACACTGGCGTACG
>JAECUM010031881.1:0-42561 GCA_016617855.1 Megalonaias nervosa
TATATATATATATATATATATATATATATATATATACTGTTATTTTAGGTATAAATTATCAACAGCTTATGAATGAATCAAATTTGAATTTAAGCGTAACTATACACCTGAGCAAACTTGTATAAGGTGACAAATCAATGTGTCCGTATGGATAGGTGTCGTTTATATAGAGGTCAGAGTGATCATAGAACTGTATATTGAGGTTTCAGCTAAAGGATGTGTTATTATATATTAATTTTGAAAAATATAAGAACTATACAAATTATGCCAGGCGCACAGCCACAGATGAAGTATCGCGAGGCAATTGTAGCAAAATGCCTTGCCAAGAAAACATCACAGGAGTCAACACCATATGTTCAGTGGAAGGACTGGAATCAACATACGTTAATTACTTCCTTTTAATGATCAAGCATTTATAACAATGTGTTTCTTCCGGGGTTTTACTCAAATTAACATTTAATTTTGTATTTATAGAGTGCATCTAGAGAACAGCATTTATACAGTTTTTGAGGGAAATGACTTATTTCATATTCGTGTCGAATTTAAACTAGCTTAATATACATTAAAATAACCCATATTTAGGTGAATTCAATTTTCGTTATTTATATAGGTATCATACATGGGCATTTACCTCGGAAACAAATGTGTGTATTTTCATGAAGGATAATTTAGCGCCAACCTGGCTCCTATTAACAAAGTCAAAGTGGTGTAATCAAAATAACTCACGAGTTTGAATAACATGTGAAACAAAAAAAAATCACCTAGCAGCTTTATTGGTACAGACATCAAAGAAATACTGTCAAATTTACAATACATTTGTAGTTTGTGGACTCGCAAGGAGAAAATTTTAAGTTGTCTGTCTTAGTCCGCCAACTCTGGTTAGCTGCTTCTGTGTGTCCTTGAGAATGGTATTTAGCTACCATTCTGGCTGCAATATATATCCAATAAACATACAAAACCCTTAATTGCATTGAATTGTATTAATATGTATGGTATATAACATAAATACTTCAAAACAAAGTTATCTGTGTTACACAGAACACTATTTTGGTCATTGGACGATTTGAAAGATTTTATGTTCTTGCTAAAAGTTTATTTGGATTGGGTTTGATGTGTTTATCACTCTCTGAACATACAATCTTTACCCACTCATATTTCGGAAAACGTTTCCAAGAACGTCCTTGATATGGATTGTTTCATCTCTTATTTGAAGATTATGTCACGTTAAAAAAGCAGTATTGTATGGAAAATGCCAGAAAGTGCATTGGCTAATCAAAGTATCAAGGAATTTAGTTGTAAAGATTTTAATATATGAACAGGGAAGCAAGAAAAAGTCCCTTCGTAAATAAAGTTGAAATTATTTGATTTTATTTATTTTGATCCAAACATTCCTGAATATAATACTGTTTATTTAAAGTAAATATCATTGATACTACTATAGATACAATGGTTTTAATGCATGATAAGAAAAACATTATTATTGTACATATTCCATTATATTATACATCTTCCACGGTGAAGTCATAGAGTCTGAGGGCTGTTTTATTGAGTAGTTTAAGAACAAAATGGTTCACCAGTCACACAGGCCACCTACGCTTTCGGATATATAAATAATATTCTGTCGTTTCAAGAAAAAGATATAAGAAATGAATTCCTATCAGTTAAGGTATATTATTTACAAACGTTTTGTTTTCAATGATGAAATTAAACTCTCAAAGGGTCCCGGGGGGGGGGGGGCTAAATAGTCACACTATTGAAAACAACAAAAACAACAACAACAACAACAATAATAATAATAATAATAATAATAATAATAATAATAATAAGAAGAAGAAGAAGAAGAAGAAGAAGTTAATATTTAATATGATATAATATGTACGATAGTTTTGTCCAATACATCTGTAAACGTTTGGTAAATTCTCTTTCATCTGAAGATTGATTCAAATTCTGCAAAAGATAAAGCATCTACTCGATAAATCAAGTTATAATGAAAATATTATTGCGTTCTCACATTTATGTTTCAATTTTACCAAGGAATTGCTGGATCCTAGGAAGCTTGTAGTGGCCGCAATTGACTTTGGCACTACCTTCTCGAGTTGGGCCTTTTCATTCACACATGACTACCAATGTAATCCGACGAAGATGTCTATCAAATCCTGGAACAGTGGGAAAGGCATTTCACAAAAGGCCCCGACCACGGTACTCATTCGTCCTGATGGTAAGACTTTGGAAGCATTTGGATACAAGGCGGAGGACGTGTTTGCAGAATTGGTGGCCAGTGATGAGCACCGTCAATGGTACTACTTCACAAGATTTAAGATGGCTCTCTATGAGGATAGGGTATGGCTGGAAATTTCCATCTTTAACCAAATTATACATAACCATCAAAAAGTCGTAATGATCCCAAGCAATATATAATTTTTTAAACCATTGAACAGCAACATTATATGAGACAGTATTGCGACTCTATGGTCTTAAACTAAGTAACATAAAGCCAACAGGACATGTAAAACTGAACAAATAATTTATTTCCCTAGAATACGAAGTGAACATTTAAAAGAACTTACAGTATTGCAAATTAAATCTCAATAGTCCAAAAGTTCTATCACTAGTCCATATCAATAAAATTCTAATTAAATTACAGTGGTGTTCGAAAATACGACAAAAAGTAATTCAAAGATATAGAACCAAAGTTAATTTCAAGAAAATTCTAAGTTGTAAACACATAAAATATGTTACTAAAATTATAAGGGCTTGGGAAGCATCAGGTACAGCAGGTTCTTCATGGGGAATTCCAATATCTTAGACCCAGACCCAAACCAACACGTTTGCCTTTGTTGATAGTGATTCTAATATTTAACCTACATTCCACCAGAAATGTTATATATGTATTATTTGTTTACAAAATAAAACAAGCATTAATGTCCCTAGTCAGGTACACAGTGAACTTAATCTTGATTTTGGACAACGTCAAGTACAAAATACAATTATACATATCATCATGGAGAAAAACCAAACAAATACAAATTAAATGTACATAACAACAACTATTTCCCATTGGATGGACTAATAGCATCTGCTGCACATGTAGCTGCAAAATATGTTGCGACACGAGTAATCAACTTACTTAAATATTTGTTTTAGCGCAACGAAATAGGTCGCTACCCTTTAGATTCGAGTAAATGAAATTATATCATATTCATTGGATTTCCGTAGATAACAAAGAGGTTAACATCAAGGAAACCTCAAAATCCAAACTAAAGAAACTCTAACCCTTAAGCAGAAGTAATGACTAAAGAGTACCATATACGTCATGCCATAGATTCGACGAGGCTAGGCATTATTTGGAGATTGGAGATATTTATCTACTGGGGTTTTTTTGTGCATAATTTAAAGAGAGTAAATCTAAAACGAGGCTTATTTTGAAGGCTGCCAATGGTCAAAATAGAAACTATGTTCACAAATAACTGATAACAGTCTACCGCCTAATATAGAACTTGGGTCCAAATTAGTGATGCGATTGTGCCTTTTTGTGTTTAACTTAAATGCATACTCTCTCTCTCTCTCTCTCTCTCTCTCTCTCTCTCGGGCGATCAATCTTCAATCTCTCTCGGTCGAAAGCTTCACGCACATGTATCACGAGTAGCCAATCATGTCGTACTTTAACCAGTTACATGTGTGTGCTATTATGAATAATTCACATTTATATTTGATTTATACATAGTACAAGGCGATTGGTATCATAATATATCTGATGTAATTCGAAAAAAACAAAACAACAACGAAATATTCAAATTATGCCCGACGTCTCAGTACACTAAACATGTGAGAATACTCATTGGGAGGAAGAGGATTCTCTAGAGTCGTTTCTATCAGGTACGATGAACCCACAGAACTCAAAATCCAGTCAACAATAACTCAGTTTAATATGAACTAATCCAGATTGCAAACAATGTGGATGAAACCACTGGACCCCAGATTTTGATAGGTGCAACACGTTCCTTTGAGTTCCATGGAACCCATAACCAGACTTGCACCTCCATACAGTGTACAGTAATGATAGTTGATCTCCAGGCTCAAGTAGCAAGGTTAGAACAGGAACTATCCGTGCTAGAATCAAATTGTCTTCACATTGAGCAAATGAGTAAACCATGTACAAAGATAGTGTGCCAGGAACAGCGGACAATACAATACACGAACATGTCAAAGGACCAAAACACGAGAGCCTGTCAGAGTACCCTTACCATACCCAGCCCAGCTGTTAGGAAAAAAAAAAAAAAAAAACATTATACACACAAACAGATGGAACTTAAAAAAATGAAAAAATGACTCTTCTTCATGCTATTGTATGGGCAGAGCCAAAATCAGTTAAAGCACATACTGTAAAAACTGACAGTTATGTTTCTCACTCAGCATCAACTCCAGGTAGATAAGGAACTACTCTAAAGACAAAACCAGCCTCCAATTACCCAAAATGCAGCTAAATTTAATAAAAAATACTACATACAGCAGTCGCAATTCATTTAGTCAGTCTAAGCACGGAAATCAAGAAGTTGCTCTCCAAGCAATGCATCTGAATCCCCCACTTGTCAAAACCAACAACATATATAAAGACAGATCTCTTGTCATAGGACCATCACTAATCTAAGGAGTTAGAACAAGAGGATTTGTTTTGAACTAATTTTTAAAAAAAAAAAAAAACCACAGAGGTGCAACAATTATTAATATTACAGAGAAAGTATTGGAAATGTATATGTCTCCGTAATATGCTGTAATTCTTCTCATTGGTGGCAATAATTACCATAATGGCCACTCTCTAAAGGATGACTATGAACGTTTGTTGTATGCCATTGTGTAAACTAATCATCTTAGGTCTACAGCCGAGAAGTGGTGTACTTGTGACCCCACTAAAAGATACCCTAAGTACGTTGTGCGAAACTTTCCAATTGCTCTTTGCTCCGCAATACAAGACTTTCTTCGAAGACAATCACAGTATAGTAAATATAATTATTATACCGGCGAGACCGAATCCACTTGCCCAATAGAGGTACTGCCTTGCTCATTTAGAATATTCATCAATGCAGAAGGCTTATAAAAGGCATGAGTCAGAAAATTGTTGTTATTGTGGAGAGCATGGTAATCTAACACAGCTGTGTCTGCACGGAAAATAGATTCGTTGCTATGTTTGTAATGAACTAGTACATAAAACAAAAGTCATGCACATACCAATAGGTAGAAGGCAGTGAAGCAGAGGCCAATGCAACACATATCCAGCAACAAACTAGATTAGAATATGTGTACACTTTTCGATATTATTATTATAATTCTTTATAAAGGTTTCAGGCACTATCGGATTTGTGTGGAAAATGCAACATTTTAACATGTAAACATGTGATACTGTCAAAGTTGCGTCTTAATCTCAGAGGCACCTCAAGTGCCTAATATGACAATTTATTCTTGTACAGATGTAAATCAGTCTCATATGGTGCATTCTGATATATCCAACTCTACTACATGTGATAATGGTACAGCAGATGGGTCTTGTATGTAATCGTCATGTGTTTATGTAAATAATCAATGTGATGAAAAGATATTAAGTCTAAATAACAATACATTGCATACTGCCATGTCTGCAAATCAATCTTCTGATCAAAACTGTCCCGTGTTTGGCCTCATCAAAAGAGGTCAGCAAGTAGTCAAAGCAAATATCCAACACATCCTCCCTAAACTGAACGTGATTAAAGTAATTTTACAGCAAACTTGATCGGTCAGTATTCTGGGTCTATGTGAAACCTTTCTCTCCAATGATACTGATGATTTGACTCTCCAAATACAGGGGTTCAACTTTGAAGGAAAATGATATGGTTTCCAGGAGGTGGGTGCTCTTCTCTAAATAGACAGCTCCATTAATTATAACAGTCGTGTCGATCTAGGAACTATTGGGGTGAGAGCATCTGGATCAAGGAATGAATCCCTTGCACAAGCAAAGCCAATACGCTGATGTTCAGTTTACAGACCACCTAGTTCTACAGCTGATTGCATTGAAAAATTTAAGGTGCAAATTCAGAAAGCCTTTAAACCAGAAAGGTTTAAAAACTATCATATTAGATGATTTTAATATTGACTACATGAAAACTCCACCATTATTATTCATAAGTAACTTTAAATCTTACAACTGTACACAAATTATTAACACCCCAACTAGAGTAACAGAGAAACGTGCTGCTATCATTGATCATGTTTATACTGATAAACCTCACACCATAAGTAAAATGAATGTGCCAGTGTATGCATTGAGTGACCACTATCCAGTCTGTATAACTAGATATGTTCCAAAATCAGCTAAAATGGTCAACACATTGAAATACGATACAGGGACTTTAACCAGTTTGATGAGAAAAAGTTCTTAATTGATTTAATTTTTAACCCCTTCCACTTAGTATGCAGTATAGCTGATGTCAACATTGTCTTAGACTAACGGTATCAGATATTACATGCAGCCTTTGACAAACATGCCCCAAAATGAGTTAAACACAAAATTACACCCAAGTGGATTAACCCTCAGATCAATGAGACTAGACACCTAAGAGATACTTTCCACAAGAAAAAAAGAGATGAAAAACTATGAAAAGTGGACGAATAAAGCTAAGCATCTAATAGATATGGCAAAAGAAGACTACCATAAACGAGTTATTAATGAAAGCAAAGCTACCAAGACATTGTGGAAGAATCTAAAAGAGCTGAACCCACCAAAGAACAGTTGTTATTCCCCTAGACGTCAGCAAAATGATGATAAAACAACATATGTATAATGCATTGTTGAACTATTAAATAATTTCGTCACAAGCAGCGCCAGTAACTGTATTCAGAACCAGAATAGCATCTCAATTGAGCTTGACGTTCTTCTATCATTTATAAAGGTTACAATTCATTTTCATAATTATTACTCAGGAGCTATTGATAGTACAGCTGATGTTTTTGATATGCTCGTTAAGCTAAGAATTAATAAATCCTCATGTTTGGATAGTATTGGTCCACGTTTTTGTAAAATTGGTACACCATTAATAGCAAAGTCATTAACGCATATCATAAACTTAAGTATAACGAGTGCTAATTTTCCATAAACCTTAAATGTGCAAAGGTTACTCATATCTTTAAGAATGGAGAAAAGGAGGATCCAGAGAATTACATACCAATATCCATTCTACCTGTATTATCAAAATTATTTGAAAAGCAAATGGCCGTGCAGGTCCTTAAATGTTTTGAAACTTATTCGCTACTTCATAAAGCACAAACAGGATTTAGAAAGGACCACTCGTGTCATACAGAACTAACCAAATTATCAGGTCTTTGGCTAAAAGAAATGGATTATGGTTGCATGACTGGGATTGTTTTCCTTGACTTCAAGAAAGCCTGTGATCTTGTTGATCACGAAATTCTGCTGCAAAAGTTTGACCGTTACTGATTTGGCAATCCTTCTTTAAAATGGCTTAGATCACACCTAAACCAAAGATCTCAACCAGCAAGCATTGACAATACTAGCTCACAAATTTCCACTATTCATTCAGGAGTCCCTCACGGCTCGATTTTAGGCAATTTCCTCTTTGTTATCGATGTAAATGATCTACCATTAAATAATGCATCCACAAGTACAGATTGTTTGCAGATGATGTAATGATTGTTTGTAGATAGTTCTGATCCATTAGACTCAGACCTTATTACAGTTCTAAACAGGGCACAACAAAATAGGATGTAGTTAATGAAGGTAAAACAAAATGTGTGATTTTAGAGATATCACAAAAGCTACACAAGCTAGGGAACCCAGAACTGTCTCTTACAATAGATAATCATCCGTTAGAAAATGACGAAAATGAAAAACGTGTATGTGTGTCTGTAGATAATAATTTACAATGAGATGACCATATTGACAAACTTAGTAAAACACTGTCATCCAAATTGTGTTATTCAGGAGAATCAAGAAATATGTACCTACGGAAACTCGCAATCTATACTACAAGTCATATATTCTTTCAACAATGGATTATTGTTCAGCTGTATGAGGAAACTGCTCCAAAATATCTGCTTGACAGGATTTATAAACGCCAGAAACGGGCAGCATGCATAATATTAACGCATCTATTGACCATCCCTCAAAACCATTGTTTAGAGAACCAAAATGGTTCATCACATAAAGGGTAGATTTTAACAAGATTGTTCTTGCATATAAATGTCCACATGAAACTGCACCAGAGTATCTTCAGGATTTATTCAGGCCTATTCAACACAATACTAGTTGAGATCTATATCACATGGAAACATTCAAACACCAAAACCAAGAACAGAACAATATTAAAGAGCTTCAAATACTCTCGTACAGTTATGTAGAATAAGCTTCCACTTCATGTAAAATCTGAAAATATTACAGTATGCAAGAAGAGATATTATGAGTGTGTATGTGTTCTAATAGGTTATAATGGAATTTAGTATTTTAATACTAAACACGTTAAAATAAACATTAATTACTGCAACCTTTAATATAATGCACATTATTATACTCTTCTAAAATAAATCATCCTCTATGAATAAAGTATTATTATTATTATTATTAGTAGTAGTAGTAGTAGTAGTAGTAGTAGTAGTAGTAGTAGTAGTAGTAGTAGTAGTATTAACATTATTATTGCTACGCGAGAGCTATTAAATAATTTCAGCGACTAAATCGAAGAAAAGAAATAGTGGATGAAATGGGAAGGAAACTTCCTGCGATGACTGTCATAAGCCTTGTAATTGATCACCTCAGAAAGGACCTTTTACTCCAATGTTGCAGTCAAATTTTGGGTGCAGTGTCAGAGGATAGCATTCACTGGGTCCTGACTGTCCCAGCGATATGGAATGACAAAGCTAGGCGGTTCATGCGTGAAGCTGCAACAGCGGTATTTTCAACGCACACACTTTTCCTCTTTCCTCTCTGTTTCCATTGTTGTCGAATGTAATCGTGCACAATAAAAAGAACTCTAATATAGAAGAACAATTTTGACAGACCTCAATTTATAAACACTGAGTTTTAAAATTTATTGGAATTCTCTGCAAGTACTGATAGCAAAATTCGGGGGACTGAAACAAACTATTATAGTTATCAAATGAAGCTGGACAATATATTCATTGATATTATTTGAACACTTTTTTTAAGCATCTTGCAAACAAAAACGTTTGAAAACAACAAATTTTAGATAAAAGATTCACTACGCAACTTTTGAGAAAAATGAGAAAATTGTTTGTATGACAAGTGTTAAAGCAGCAAATGGAAACTATAATTGAGATTGTTTGCAAAGAGTTCCTTTTAGATACACCAATTGTTTCGCTCCTCAAAGGTTGAAAATGGTTTCCTAAGTTGTGTGCAAGTATAAAATGCTCAATGTGTTTTAAGTCTATGTCCATGGCATGTAACGTAGATAATATAATTTACCATCAAACATTCCATGATCGTTAACAATCAAAAATTGGATTCAGCAGCAAAATTCTCTGTTGATATTAAGGAGTTTCTCCTGGAACTCCGTGCCTTTACTACATTATGGAAATGCAAAGTATTGATATGTAAGAAAGAAAAAGAAAATGATCTTATGCAATCTAAATAAACAAGGATGTGACCGGCAATTTTCTCCCTAATAAATGGATGGCAAAGCTTCTATGAAATACTGAAAACATAAGTTTCAATATCCACACCTTTAATATCCAACCACAAAGCAAAGCATATGAATTCAATTATAGGTATTAAAACTTAAGTTGAAAGGCAATTATGATGTAGGTCAAGCTTTATTGAAGCGGATTAAGTTCAGAAGCGACTGGCATGGCGATGTTTGTACGAAAATGGAATCTTTTGATTTAGTAGTGTACATTTTTATAATACTGATGGAATATGATCGCCATTTTTCCTTTATAAGAAAAGAGAAAAGCCTTATACAATCCACCAGTGTCATCGAAGAACATGCTTGGCATTTTGTTTTCTCGAATATATTCAGACGAATTTAAAGACAGAGTAAATTATCAAATAATAATAAAGATTATAATCACTTCCAGGCCGGAATACCAGATGAATATCTTACCATCGCACTAGAACCAGAAGCAGCATCCGTCTACTGTAGACAGATGCCCCTGCAGTCCATGACGGCAGGCGGCAAGAAGGCCATCGTTCCGCTTCCCGAAGGCACTCGGTATATAGTGATTGATGCTGGAGGTACATACTCCAAGTAATACGTAATAATACTTTAATACTTTCAGCTGGAATAATATATATATATATATATAAATATATATATATATATATATATATATATATATATATATATATATATATATATATATATATATATATAGAGAGAGAGAGAGAGAGAGAGAGAGAGAGAGAGAGAGAGAGAGAGAGAGAGAGAGAGACTTGATTACATTTTGAGCATGTTTTCATATGAAAAGAAAGTGTGGCCCGATTAAGTTAAATTGATCAAAACTTTTCAGATAGAGTCCTTATAAATATAAATTATCAGCTTCATCAGCTATAGCGTAGCAATCGACTCTCCTAGAGAGGACCCCGCACAGTCTATACGAGGATCCGGGATGTTGAGCTTCAAAACCTCTTGCAACTTCGGTGTATTGAGAATAACATCATCTACAAACCTTGTAATAGCGTTGCTGGCATTGGCAACAAGTGCCCAAAGGAGATATTCATACCCATATATGGAATTGTAAAAGTGCAAACTGCGCATACATTCGATAGCAAGGTGTCAAACAATGATCTACCTTGCTTTGTATAGTTATACAACGTCGATATCTCTTTAAAACAATCTGAATTTTAAGAAAGATTTATGTTATTAGGCAACGCTCAAATGATGACCTCCTGATTGCTTTTAATTTCTGCTAATACTATTGCAACTAACTTAATCGAGTTGTTGAAAGTTTAATAGTAGGGAGGTCGAAATGTAAATACTCCAATTCAATTTAATTGCATAGAGGGCAACACGATGAAGATTATGTTGAATACTGAGTGGTACAGAACAGTTTTGATGGTTGGTTGTGGCATTCTTCTTCTGGGATATTTCGATTTATGTTGCAACAAAGATAAAACAGTTTCATAGCATCTCAGGGATGTTATTAATTTGATGATGAAAGTGGTGTGACGGCGGTACAACATTTACTTTTGATTTTAACTCTTAAATTGTATGTTCTATTTTAATTGAGTTTTCTGTGCAGGGTGTTGTTTTAGCTTAGCAACCTGAATGGTAGTGGAGAATAATTAGATGAAACGTCTGTATGCATAGCAGGTTAATGCCTTGTCGAATTTTCTTGAAATATCATTATTCTGCATTAATTTATCAAAGCCTTCTTCACGTTCAGTGATGAGAAATCTTGGCCAATTTCTCTGTCTCAGAGAAGGCTCACCATCTGAGTTTTTGGTCGAATTTGTCCTGGCCCTTATGAGTCCATTTCAGACTGTACTGATTAATGATTTTTCCTGGTTTCCATAACAGAATGCTGAAATATTCGTTGCATTTGCTCCCCACCCACCTCCGAACCTAACATGGGGATAGACATTCCGTTCATTTATTCTTATTTCTTATGACAGGATTAGACAGGATGATAAACTCAAGCAAAGCCGGTTTTATGGTGCAAGATGACGACGTTTACACTCTCAAAGTTGGTGACTACTGTCAATTAACCGTAGAAAAACAAGTCGTGTACATAAATATTGCAAATTAAACTTTAAATATTATAAACTCATCCAACATTTTAATGACAATTTATTCAGTTATGATATTCATATGTTTATCATGGAATCGGTCAAGCAGGATACAGAAGAATGGGTAGTAATTATAACAAACACAGACGAAACTTACATCTCATTTAGCAATTACTTTGTATTATACAAGTTCAGAAAAGAACGAAGCGAGTCAATAGTTAAACTCAGAATCGGGCTCGTTGGTAGTTATCGATATGTGAAATTGAGGTTGGTTGATGTTTATCGATGTGCGAAAATGGGATTCGTTGAAAATTATTGATATGCGGGGTCAATTTTTAGAGCTACGTACTAATCAGTTAGACGATACACTATTTTATTTAGACAAACGAATTGTTGGAACACATGAAGCTTAAATGTGTTCGTAAAGGCATTTATCCTTATTAATACTTGAAAATATGAGGCCTAAATGTATTCGTAAAGACATGTACCCCTATAAATATTTCAACAGATTTAAAGGTTGGTTGAAACATTTATTGTTCCAATTGAACTTTATTACACCACTCTAGTTAACTCAATCATTCCCAGTAACGATTACTAATATGTACACGACGAAACGGACTTCATGAGACTTATCTCACAGAGTGTTAAGCGTGATTACCATGTGAAGAAAGACACATTGATATCATGCACTATTTTGGAAAACTTCAGACATGTCTGCATGACACTATTATATCCCTCCTGGGATATAATTCATGAGAAAGATACCTGCTGTTAAACTGAATTGTTAACAGATTACGGTGTGTTCCTGATTACCGAAAGTGGAATATGAGGAGCAATAAGCATGGGCCCAATTACATACGCGAAAGCAATCTGTTAATAGTATACTGGTACCGAATGAAACACTACAATGACGATGAATACGGCGAAACGAAGCAAACATCTTTTGTTATGCATATCGATCATAAGAGCATGCTTGACGCGGCAATGAGTAAATAAAATCCTGTGAACAACGTTTGATGAGCAACAGAGGAGGAAATCGAATGGATAAATACACACTTAGATATTGCAGATGATATTAAAACTGGCTACATACTAGAACTTGATTAGGAGATATCGAAAGGTATGCATAGCAATTTCAAGGACTACCCTCTAACAACTGAGAAATGTATTGCCTAGACTGTTTGTACGCTACTGAGCTCATAGAAAAATTGAAAGCAGGAATACCATCTGTACCGAAATTACTATTTACCTGAAACAGCTAAACATAATACGCTAATCATTACAGAAAATTAAAGCTTTACCTTTAGTTAGGTTTGAAGTTGGAAAAAAATCCACAGCGTTTTCCAGCTTGAACAGTAACCTTAGCTGCATTCGTAAGTCAATGTGAAGGCTATCATAAGCCCAAAGACAACACACGATTGGGACCAGGACTTTTTCAAATTTATGAATAACAGTATTTCACTAAACAGGTGGAGAATCGCCCTAAACTAATTTAACAACATGTATAGATAAAAAGGAATAAACTAAAGATGACAATTATTGATATTTTTTCAGCAGCAAGATAATAGATAACGAAACGGTTTTGACCTAATCACAGAAAATAATAATAAACTTTTGTTTAAAAGATCAAACTATCCAAGTCTATACTAAAGATAGACGTTCTACAGTGCCAATGATAAACAAATGGTTGATGGGTAACTTCCGTTGTAACAAACTCACTATCTAGTACCAAAACAAATATGAAACAATCATTGACTTATGCTGAGTCATTTTGTATGTAAGTACAAACAGTTTGTATGATAAGATGAAACATTTTAATTATTGCCATACCAGCGAATATTCGAAGAACATCATATATAACACTTGACATATTAATAAGAAAGTAGCTGAACTTTTTAAAGGTGCACTGTTTGGTTTTCCAGTCAAAGAAGTTGTAGGGCTAAGATCCTCATTCTACGCATTTAAAGCTGATCGCGATGAAAACAAAGCGTATGAAGGTATTAAGAAGCGTCTGATTAAACAACATTTGCGAATTGATATGTCCAATAACTGCCTATCTAGTAATCAATACTGACAAGTGCACCTCGTCAGATCATTTACCCACGGCATGTTTACCCTTAAAATGATCATGGTAGCTTTGACAAATATTTTCAAGATGACGACATAAATGGATTCCTTGATGTCTATTTATCCAAGACATCTTGAAAAACAAACAAATGTTTAAAATAAGGGAAATTGTCAGTGATCTTGAAAAATATTACAAACGACAATTTGCGGTAACGGTATTTGCGTCATGCACAACGTGAATAATCTCACATAAATACACAAATGGACATTAGCGTTGAGGAGTTATGAAGTGGCCCAGTTGATTCCTATACTAAACATATGCAGTTGGTAATTTGTTTTTCTTAAAGTCTTGCAGCATCATCGTATAGAGAAAGACAAAAATTTGTATAGCAGAGAGTATACACAGTTGATAGCGCGATTGTGATGTCCGATCTAGTAGTCGCTATTGTTTAGAGTCATTTTTAGTTTTCGTTTGTGAATGTTAATTGAATGATTAACATCTTTTTTATTAAATGACTGTATGCGAATCTGCTCCAACAGATTGAAGTTTGAAACATAAATATAAATAAGCAATAGTGACTATGCCAGAAATTGTCACTTTATACTACCGGTACTTAATAAGAGTTAAAGAATTCTTCAAGTTTATCACCATACCAGCCTGAGAAAAAGCATAATAATCTTTAAGAGATTATCACAACATTTTATTTACTGCTGTCTGATTAGTGTTTAGAGCAGAATTAGTCACTGTCATCCAAGTGATTCGAAGGACGTTTGTACTTAACAAAGTGCAGAAGAGTATTTGCAGTTTTTAGTGATTTTGTGGCGAAAGGATCAAATGCGCTTTATGAATGTTGAGAAAATGAAGTAACATCATTGACCATGCGTGAGAATACCGGGACAGAAATTGTAATTTAAAAAATTGACCTTTTTCATTAGATGGTAAGGGTTACATAAAGAACGCAATAACGGTATCTACTATACAAGTCTCCAATTAATATCATTGGGAACATGGAATATGCTTTGAATGGACAGAATATTGCAGTAAAATGGGTCATTACATTGCAGCAGAAAGGGTTATTTGGCTCTGAGATTTTATATTGGGCTTCCCACATGCTACATCTGCAAGACATTTGGTGTTGTATAATAAACGCATCTACGTAGCTGGTTATAATAGGATTTAGTTTTAATTACACAATGATACTATTTCAGTCAAGCTTATATGTCCTAAATGTATGAACGTTGTGCATAATTATTATAAATCTCCATTCTTTGTCATTCTTCAATGCTTCTACTTTACATCATAATGATATTGGTACCTTGGTATGGAGTTTTAGTGCGCAATATTTTTATCAGATTTTAATATTGGAACTGCGAGTAGTGGTTTTGGAACTCGATAAAATGTAGTTTTTAAAAAAACAAAAACAGCAACCAACTCTGTACCTCGGATCCTGCTATCTCGTTTTGTAAGGCTGCAAACCTTAACGGCCTGATTAATAAATATTTGTTGTAGAAAACAGCACGGAAGTTAGAATAACTTGTACGAATAACAATGCGTTGGAATATACCGTTGGTCTAACAATAGGTTTTCAGCAAGCAAGAATACAAAATAGTAGTTTGGAATTCGGATTATATAGAATCTAGAATAAAACTAATTATACGAACTTAAAGGGAGGGTTTATGAGGGTATAGTTGTTTTTATTCGATTTACAAAAGAAACAGATTTCATATGAAAGTTAACTTGCATTAACTTTATTGCAACTGACGGAAATTCCATCGATTGAAAATATGTATATAATGAGTCAGTCCTCACAGCAGACTTATGAAATCTATATTTGTTATTCAACCCACAAAAGAAAGAGTCTTTCTGCATTAAATAAAGCTCACATGTTGACACTCAATACTCAGTTGATAAGTATATATTTTAAACTTTTCAAAACAAACCTCACGAGATAAGTCAAGTGTATTTTCCACAAACATGACAAATTTAAAAAAGACATATATGATATAACTTTTATCATATGTTTTCTTCATTTTTCTAGACCCTACATTTAATATGCATTCATATATATTGGAAAAAATTTTTAGATTTTTCTGCCATCCGGTCGTGAAGTCAATAAATGATTGAACTTACGTTTCTTCAGGTCTCCTACTTGACAAAAATATTTGAATGATTTGTTCTCCCAATAAATGTAACAATGTCGATATTCTCAATAAACGGGTAGCAAAACAAATTGTCATTTTTACCTATAAGTTACAAATCTCAACAATTTATCAATTCTTAATGTCATATATTATACTTCAGGAGGCACGGTCGATATCACTGTCCACGAGGTGATGGATAATGGGAATTTGAAAGAACTTCACAAAGCCACAGGTGGTGCTTGTGGTGGACAAGAGGTAGATGAGTGTTTCAAACAGTTTTTAATCAAAATATTTGGCGGTCCTGTTCTTCAAGAGTTTAAAAAAGAGGCAATGGACGACTACATAGGAATATTTCGTGACTTTGAGCTGAAGAAAAGAAGCGTTGACCCAGATGGCGACGGTAAGTTTGTTCTGAGTCTTCCGTTGCGTTTAGTGGAAATATTTGAGAAACAAACTCAGGAAAATCTGACTGACGCGATCGCTCAGGCGCCGTTTGCATCAAAACTGGAGCTACGGAAAGGAAATAAACTTAGGATTGATAATTCAGTAATGAAAGACTTTTTTGATAAAGCTGTAAAAACTGCAATGAATTACATTCAAACATTCTATGATGCGGGTGACAAATATGGGATCTCTGTTGCGCTTCTGGTAGGAGGTTTCTCAGAATCGCCCATGCTTAGTAATACTTTTAGAAAGATATTCCCATCTTGGAATGTTGTGGTCCCTGATGATGCTGGGCTTGTAGTACTGAAAGGGGCAGTTCTATTTGGACACAATCCATCCGCAGTTACCTACAGGATCTGCAGGAATACATACGGAACATGTTCTCGGCTTCCCTTTCGGGACGGTGTTCACCCAGAAGAGCTTCTGTACACTGCATCGGACGGAACAAGACACTGTACAGAAATATTCATGCCATTAATTGAGGAAGGAAAGCTATTTAAATGTGGGGATATTATTTATGACAAATTAATATGGCCATTAGATGATAAGGATTATTTGAGCGTCTATATATATACTAGCTCGGATAAGAATGCGAAATATACCACAGACGATTGTTGCACACTTTTAGGAAAACTGAGAGTCGATCAACTTAATATGAATACTCCCCGTACAAACAGACAATGTCGATTAACCATTTACATTGGTAGTACCGAAATATATGTAGAATGTACGGATATCAATACAGGAACAAAATTAGCAGCTTCATTTGACATTTTAGAATGACTGCACATTTCGCCCAAACGTCTGTGTTCTTTCTTTCTGGAAATTTGGTGCTGATTCATTCATGCGCTGCAAAAAGGATTTTTATAAGGTGATATTACTAAATTTTAATATCTAAAAAATCTTCTACCTTAGGTATTTATGTCGTATTGTCAAGCAAATATTCTTATAAACGTAAATAATTGTATGATCAACAGGGTCAATATCTATAAATAAATAAAATATATTACTCAGTTAAATATTCCAGTGTGCGCGATATTGTACATTTATGTAATTTGTTATTAAATATTTTAATTATAAAGGACATTTAGGAATACATTTTAGATTACATTAAGTGCCGTATGACAGCAACTCACAGGAAGACTAATGTGTTGATTATGGGTCGTGCGTCAATAAGAATGTTTTCGGCATTAAGTGATTACAAAATACAAGTGTTAATGTATTTATTTGAAGAAATAATATATGTTGGAGACAACAAAAGGATAATACAACTATAATTACAACGGTTCACCTCCATCTTATATCTGACACTGATATATTTTGAAGATATTTACAGTGTACCATCTGATGAACGTTAAAAATGATGCTGATGCAAATGACAAATTTTTATTTGAATAAATATACGAAGAATATATATTCTTTGTGTTTTTACAGACCATGCCCAAATATCAAAATGAGAGAGAGAGAGAGAGAGAGAGAGAGAGAGAGAGAGAGAGAGAGAGAGAGAGAGAGAGAGAGAGAGAGAGAGAGAGAGAGAGAGAGTAAACTAATAGGCGGATCCTAAACCAAAAGTGGGTTCTGGACAAGAGACCCCACCCCCCACCCCAAGGATTTGTCGAAGAAAGAATATCCTAGTTTAGAAACCTTTCTGATTAAATAATGAAATGTCCTATTACAAGGAGCCAATTAGTAGCGTCGGATTTAATCTAACAAACACATTTTTTAATTGGGCATATATACTATAGATCGAAGAGTTTAGATATCGAATAGACAAAAAATAAACAACAGCAATGACGTTTGGTCCACCATTCCACTGGGGTCCATTCTGCGGTAAAGCCTTTACCAATAAGGTCCTAAGAGTCTCTTTTCATAGACATACCCCCCGGCGAATTTCTAAACATCCGAAACGAAACTTTAGAAACTCAGAGGGCTGTCTATAATGTAAAGACCTATCTTATGGTCCACGGGCACACAAGACATACCCCTAGGCGAATTCCTAAATATCCGAAACGAAACTTTAGGAACTCAGAGGGCTGTCTATAATGTAAAGACCTATCTTATGGTCCACAGGCATTGAGACTTTTTTTGTCCGGCGACATTCTTTCTGAATGTCCTTGTATGGGGTAACCTTCAGTGAGGTCACAAGGTGACGAGCTCACTTCACCCTGCTGTTTATTTTTAGACGATACAGACGGCACAAACACAACATATAATCTTAATTAAGTACGGCACAACCCTTGTGAACTCCTAGATTGCCAAACAACATTCTAGCAAGTTCAGTGAGTATACATATAATTTTATCCTAGAGGACGGCACAGACGGCACAAACACAACACATAAACTTATCCTAAGGGACGGCACATACATAAACGGGGGATTTACATGGTGGGAGAGTGTATTATTTTTCTGTTGAACTTCGTACCCCCGTCTTTTAGAAAAATTGGTAATCCAGAACCACACCCACCGACATGTGCCTGCTATGGGAACCGAACCACAGACCTTCAGTACGAGAATCCAACATTCATACACTGAGCTATTAAATTCAGTTACATGTATATGTTCAAAAAATTATTATATAGTTACCAAGTAGAAAATTCTTATGAGATTAGCATTACATTTTTAAAATTTTTAAAAACGTTATTATAACTGAATCTAGAAATTTATGATTGTATACATCTGATTTGATTAAAATATATTATCGTCCATAAAACGAAAGCTTTAATACAGCGCTTTATCAGAGACAGACAAACTTACACAGTCGGAAATCAATAAATTCTATGCATTTTATCCGCCTGCAGAACACTGTTTCAGTATGGCTTTAGAAAATTACCAAATGATTTTCATTGAGACAGCGCTTTACAGACACACAGACAGACAGACAAAACGCAGTCACTAATACATTACATATGCATTACAAAATCGTCTGGAAATCACTACAGTACTGTAACATACAAGCCAAATCTTATACGCAGTCGAAAATCAATCCAGTACACAAACGGACGACAAATGTCCTGATCTACGTTCGATAATTCAAATACGATTTTAAACTAGCTGTAACGGTATTATCTCCCTTTTTGAAACACAAGACAGACGTTTCTAAAGTTTAGGCAAACTTTCACATTTCGTTCTAAAATGGCTAAGTGCTAGAGTATTAATTCCGTCTTTACAATATCTTTTATCATCGAAATTGCTAAGTCCACGCTTAATAATCGTATCAGTTTCAAGCTTGTGAAGATTTGTACGGATAACATTAGTTTTTATAAAGCTAATATTATTCTTTAGTGCTGACCTATAATCGTTAAATTTCATACATTTTTTTACATACCCACGAGGAATACCTTTCGATTTCTTTGTCAGTTTATTGTCGTCGTGAATTACGGCATATATTTTACTTCGAAGTCCAACAAACTCTCTCACCGGCACAAACATAAATTGATCTTTCCTTTTGCCAATAACTTTTTTATTCGCATGATTATGAAATCCACTACTTGTCGGGTAATCTGATAAATCAAATAGGTCACGGTGTTTATAAATATCCTCATAGACATCTTCACATTTTATATTATAAACTAGCGAATCTGTATCAGTAAATAGCAACTCCGAATCTGTCCACTGCTTTTTTGGTAAAATTATAGTCAAAATCGTACATCAGCCACTTTGATATATCAAGTACAGCTGCACCAATATAAATCGGTTTATTTAACTTTAAATTTGTCTTTCGTCGTTGTATTGCAACAAGATTTTCATTAAATATTTTCATGCTGACAAAACCATCATCGTTAACTAATTTATTTCTGCGATTTATATCATTTACAATTTCGATAGAAACTCTTTTTCTAATTTTCTCCATTGTCTTTCCAAAACCGAGTTATTCATTAACTTAAAAAAGTTTTTCTCAAAGTTGGTCTTAGCAATAGCACGACGTTTGGTATTTAAGTCAATATAATTTGATATGCACCTCGACTGATTAAATTTTAGCACACGATGGACTTTTCTCAGAATTAGTCCAGCATCTACTGCTTGTTTTCAATTTTTGTAATGCATCACGTACTTTTTTTATTTAGCAAATTTGGAACTAACTTGTTAACAATGGAATTTTTTGCTGTTGTCATGGCTGGTTGCTCAGGTGATGGTAAACTATAATCTGTCATCATAGACTCTGCACAAAATGGGTAGTCATTATGTAGATCATGCAACGAACTAGGATAATCTAGATCAACTTCAACAAAGTTTTCATCGGAAAAATCATCGTTAATTTTTCTAGGTAAATCTTTTTTCAGCTTCTTTAAGAAATTGATCTGTAGTTATCCAATAAAATCCACCGCACGGCATTGGCTCTGACATTGCATACCGGTACAAATTAACACAATATAGATAAATAATATGATTGGATGGGAGATTTTTATCATAATTGTTTAGATATTTATTATTAGCTGCTCCATATTTTTTGTTATGACGCTAATTCAGCCTCTGATACTTTTTTCAATAAAATTAAACATATCAACATCTGTCAAGAGATCTGATTCTATTTTGCTTGTTTTTAGTAGAGCGTCCCAAGACAATCCTGGAGCGGAATAATGCCAACAGGGGTCTAGTCCATAATTGCTGTAGCTTACTCGACGAAAACTTTCAAAAACATCTGCTTGTAGTAATACATCTGTTTTCAAATATATATCATGATAATCACTAAATGTTTTACAACTAAATTTATTCCAAATATCTTGTGCATATTTGTACTCGTCGTCTGTAATATTTTCATTTTTGAGTTGCGAGTAAAATTTGTCTTTGCCGGGCAGAGAGGTTTCATCAAATCTGCTGCAGTCGGCGAAATACTCATATGGAAAGATACCTTTTTTCGCCAGATCGACATAGTTTTCACCAAAGCAACTTCGCAGATTATTAAAAGTGCTACAACTTTTCACAAGCTCATCTAGCGGAGCTGCCATAAATTGCAGGCTGTCAATAAAAAGTAATTTTCCGACAGTAACTGACATATATTGTTCAAAATTATTTGGTATACATTTTATCTTATTATTTAGTTTTAGTTTAGATTTAATTTCCTCATTGCCAAAAACCTTCTACAATGATATGACTATCATAGCCGCGAATGTTATGTAAAACGACAGGTATAAACTTTGGTGCATGAAATTTTAAATTACAATTATTATGCGCTGCCCCTCTGTCTTGCCCAGTTAAATGACAATGATCACGAACTTTATCATGGACTCCGTTTGAGTCTGCTAAAGATTTTTCGCAAATATGACAATTAACCGCTTCATCAAATTCAAGTTGTTGTTTAGACGTTATTTTCATTGGAGCTGTCTTAAATAATTTGTTAGAAATTTTGTTAACATCATCTATAAGATTTTTTAGTAACCATACCGCCGGACTTTCAGACTCGCCATTGCTACATCTGTATAACTTTACTGGACATGAAAACTTATCGTCGACGCAACAAACTACTTTATAAGCTACTCCGCAAGGAACATGTTGCTGTATTTTTCTTGTACTTGTTTTATTAGGATTATTTTCAGCGCCAGCCACTGGAACGAGTAGGCACTCAAAATCAGCATAAATAACGAAAGGTATATTTAGCTTATGATCATAATTTTTAAATTTTAAGACTTTTTCTTTTTCGCTTGGCATTGTTATTCTTTGAACGGTGACACAGTATTTAAGATGTTCCTGTAGTTTCTCATTCTTAGAAAAACCCTGCAAACATCTGTAACAGAAATATTTCTTCTTTTTATTTTTATTATACTGTCCGCCAACTAAGCCGTTAAAGTTTTTTATCCAAACGTAATTTTCTCGATAAAATAATAAATTTGCTGTCTTTTGTGTAGCAGTCTCTGAAATATACCTTTGGTAAACATTTTCTCGCTCATCTAGTCCGAAAACATTTACTGAAATATTGTTTTGTTTTTCAAACTTTGGTATCTGATTTTCTGCCACTGGAAAAGTTATCCCGTTAAAATCTAGTTCGTCTTTGTATGACAAATACTTTTCAATTCGGTCACTGTGGTCACCCTGAGGATGTCTCTCAAACAAAATTGACCAACGAAAACATTGATCGTCATTGTTTTTGACATTTATACAACATTTTTTGTTTTTAATTTTTTGAGGGAGATCAACGTAAGAACTACCTCGCAGTACGTTATATCTTGCTGTATGAATTAAAACTTCCTTTATCATTTCAAATTTCCAACCTGACCCAGATGCAGTAAATTCCTCCAATTTTTTTTATTTATTTCTTGGTGTATTTCATTGGAGATCGTGGCAATATTTGTTCCAGTTAACATTTTTCGTGCTTTAGCTGTTAAATATGGTTCTGAAATTTCGCTGTCGAAACTTATATTTTCAAAAATTATATCAAGTATATCTTTTTGAAGCGCATGTAACTTTGATAAAATCATGATACTGAACTATTAGTTTGATACTTTTGTGAGCTGCAAGTTCTGGAGCTATAACTGGTTGTAAAAGATGATATATATTTGTAGAGTTAAAATTTGCTAAAAATTTCGATTATCAAATTTGTAACTGTTGTCGTATGCGGAAAATGCACTAGCAATTTTTTCTGCTTTGATAATGCTCTTTTTAGCAATATCTCGCAATTTTAACATGATATATAGTACATTTTATATTTAATTGACTTTTTACTTATTTTTCAATTAGAGATATAAAATCCTTATAGTATAATGACGGAAATTTTGAGATATATTAGATTGACAGCAACCGAGCAAGAAACTCATCACGAACATCCAAAATACAACGTATACGCAGGTAATGCACTTGGTTCAGTAATTTGTATAAAATCTGAAAAATCTGTAGGAATATCAACTCCGGCTGGAATTAAAATCTCAGTCAATGGTGAAACCGAAACGTTCAGAAAATATTTCATCTATACTTTGTTTTCCGAGAACATTCCAGCTGGGCAAAGAGTCTACAGAGTAAATAATTCGATCAACGATGATAATATTGAGAATTTAGCTTTACAAAATGAGTATCAGCCATATCCTGTATTTGATCTATATGAGGCTAATGACAAAGGAATTATTTGAATAGAGATGGATATTTACATGTGATGGTACGTGGAACTAAAACTGATTAAGTTTGTTAGTACAGTCACAGATTTGTGTTTGAAATTTTTAACGGCGCTATTTTAAATAATTTAGTTATTGATCATATTAACAAAATTAAAACGGACAATCGCATTGAAAATTTAGATTTGGTAACACATAAAGAAAACACCAGAAGAGGAGCCGGTTATGATGGTTCCAATTTTAAAAAATCCTAAAAGATCAATTAAATCAGTAAATCTGGAGACTGAAGAAGAAATGAAATTTAAATCAATTTATTCTGCTGGAAAATATAAAATTCATCCACAGCGAGTAAAAGATGTGGCTGATGGCGTACATAAATCAACAACGTCAACGTCAACATTTGATAGATTTAGTTTCAGATATGATGATTAATTATATTTCGTAATTCCGTCTTAGTAAGACAGCTGTGGGCAAACATCGGAATATCATCACGGTCAAATTTTAATGTTATAAACGCACTATCATTAAGTTTATTTTTTTCTGCTGCTGTTAGTAATATCCAATCATTTTCGCCAGACATTACAATAACATTAACAGAATAAGCACTATATCCCGACAGACATTTTCTAGCTGCCTCAGCTAATTCTCTGTAATTTAATATATTAACTTTTCGATGATATTTTACTTCTGGAGATTTCGTTTCTGTTGTCATTATTATTAAATAGATAAAAATATATTATAATATTAACTTGATTAAGCGACTTGCTGATATATATGCAAACGACAAAGTCGCCAGTAACACAATCGCAGACGTTTTCAACGTCGTCGCAGGAGATTTTATCTCTACCGATATAGACAAATTTGCTAGCTATAGCGAAGATGATATTTTGTACAACAACGAAGATGATGATAAAGTAGTTGCTGTCGCTGACAGAAATAATTACAGAAGGCCGACAACTGGACGATATAATGTTAAATATCATGTCGCTAAAAAAAATAATAAAATTTCATTTTACTGTTACCGAGCAACAAATATTTTGGCCGCTTATCAAACCTTTTCTTGGTGTAAAAACAATTGGCCATCAAAGAAATATAAAATATGATTTTAGTTTTGTTAAAATATTTAGTTTAATGCCAGTTGATAATACAAAAAATTACATTTAATTTCGTTATGTAAAACTATCAAATGTAAATCTGTACATGTAAAGTACGAACAAATTTATAATAACATTATTGGATCGACTTAATTGGTACCCAGCTATTACATTTATCACTATATCCTCTCCATTTAACTAAACTTTTATCGCCGCGTTTTCGGATAACTTTTTCAATAACAAATACGTCTTGGGAAGTTTTCTGAAGTTCTTGTTCATAAAAACTACCAGTTATAGGCTCACCCAATAAATCCTTCAACGCGTATGTTACAGGTATTGTCAGTAAAACTTTATCAACAACAAATACTTCTTCGCTCCAGTTTGGAGTAAACCCTTTTTCAAATGTTTTTTTCGTCAGAGATATTCTAACTTTATCACCAACTTCAAATTTATATCTTCGATACATGTTTTCGTTTGCTAATATTGGATTTTTAATTGCGTCGTCTGGCGACATTTTGGTGGTTTGATGTTTCGTGTTATTGTATTCATCAACAATGTTCTGTAAATTGTCAATATATTTATTTGTATTTTTAGCTGTCAAATACTTATGAATTTTTTCGTTTAGCGTGCGATTAAATCGCTCGACGACAACCCTTTTGCCTTCATTTCCTGTAACATATTTTTCGATATTATTTGGAGCAAAATCCGCTCAAATATTTTATTGAAAAATTCTGCTCCGTGATCAGTCCAGATTATATTTGGTTTTCTTTCTGCAGTTGTTATTATTTGTTTCAGCGCATCAGTTATCGACGTTCCTGTCTTATTTGAAACTGGCACACTAAAAGCATATTTGCTAAAAAAACATCTATGACGTTAAAAATATATCTCTTATTATTGTTAAATTCAGCTAGATATGACACATCTACTAACTCTATCGCCCAGATATCGTCAACGGCATTTGCGACAACTTTACGTCGCGGAAACATTTTTTTTTAGGTGTGTGTAGCTCTATCGCAAGATTATCATACAATTGTCCAAGCCGAGACTCTCCGAGTCCAAGTTTATATTTTGCTCCAATAAAACCCTGCACTAATCTTCTATCAATACGTTCTCGTAGCTTATGAAGCAGGCCGTTTGCAGGTTTCATATCACGAAGTTCGTCCAACATTACTTTATCACAGCCGTGCTTATCTTGTTCGTGATCGCGATAGCATATATCATGACGCATTGCTATTGCATCAACTTGATTGTAAGGCTCTTGTCCTGGTAATGGATTATCATTTTCATCTAGTTGCTTGTCTAATGGATTATAAGGTCCAGTATATTTATGGCCTGGCAATGTCCAACCACCTCTTGGTTTCGGCAAATTTGCCAATTACTTTAGGTATGTCTATGCCTGTTCCTATTATTTCTCTGTTGTTACGTTGTTGACAGTATACGACAATTTTATTTTGCTCAAGACATAAATCTCTGTCAGAATCACAATTACATTTCATTATATATTTTCAGATTTACAATAATAACTTTCAGTCGTCTACTAAAATAACGTCGGGACATCCAGCTCCGGACAATTTCCTCAAAAACATACTTTTTCTTTTTCCGCAGATTGCGCAAAGACTTTTCAGCATCATCCTGTTGTTCGTTGTTTTTTCTGTTGTTTCATTGATATTTTTCTGTTTTAGTTTTACATTTGAGACAATATGTTGACATTATATACACAAGTTTAGATAAAATTACTAGTAATTTTACAAGTTAAGATAAAATTTACGGCAATCTCATCATTAGCGTGAGAAGGATGCTTGTCAAATTGCAAAATAAATTTTAAAAAATCTGGATTTTATTCATCTGTTTAATGAACATCATGCAATAATATCCAACAAGCTTATGTTCCAATAGGTTGAAGTTGATTGGACGAATAATTTATTATTTTATATCTGGACATATATTTTTTTATTGCGTCGCTCGGTGGAAGTCCAAATGAGTCAAAATAATTGTTATTATAAACAGCTACCCAATGCGTGCCAGATCCGTCATTGAAATCTTGTATATTTATCACACAGGAACCACCAGAACCAACATCTGAGGTGTTAGCAAGTTCATCTTTGGAATAAACTCCGTGGAAATTTTTTACTTATTTTAGCTTATCAAGTATATCAAAGTTACTTAACGCAGGAGATTTTATCTCTAGAGGTTTCATCTCCGTGTGCCCGGCAATGTTAGTCCTCGTGCTATTCTCAGTCGATTTGGCAGTAGACTTCCCGCTGCTCAAGCCAGCAACGGTCCTATAAATCCGCATTTGTTTTTCGACTAGATCGCGACGTCTTTTTTTTCGTTGTCTTTCTTTTTGCGTTTTTTGTCGTGGCATTATATTTATCAGTCCACATAAAATTAAACTGAAAAGTTAAAATGAAAGTTTCTTTATACCACGGCCAACAATACCACTGCCGGAGACACTGTTTCTGACAACACCATCGCCTGAGACTGCTTTTTTTTGTTGCGTCAGATACTGCGTCAGACGCTGCTACTAATCCTAATGTACCTAACACCGGCAAAAGTTTTGGTATTAACGTTCTGGCCATTACAGATAGTGCCGGACCAAAGAAACCACCTTGTTTTGCCATCGCAGTTATTTGTGTGGCACTTAAATTTAAAACAAAAGGTTTGCTGCTATTATATTTATTTACTTGTTTTTTTGGTTAACATTAATTTTGTTAAAGTACCCAAAACACCTAAGGTGTTAGGTTTTATTTTTAATGATACCTGCCTCTGCTTTGCAACAGCAGCTGCTAATTTTTTTAACTTGACCATTAGTCAAATATATTTCTTTTACAATTATATTTTGTCCTTATATACAGATTACAGATTAAACTTGAAGTTTGTTCAAACTTGCAAAATTACTAGTAATTTTTAAACTTGTACTGACATTTTACCTCCAACAGAATCAATCGTAATAGATCTGTCGCTGATCAGTAACGCGTACACGTACAACTGCGCTACTGGAACTGCTCCAAGTGTCCAGGTAATTTCAATATCAGCTGTCGAATCGACAGCTCGCTCGCTATGTTTACTAACATCAAAATAAAATATCGGATAAAGTGTACGAAATTCCTCTACTGATATCTGAGATCCGTCTCCAACATCCTGATATTTTTGCACTGCGTCGAGTACGTACATGTAAGGTCTGGTAATATTTTTATTAGCGTCATCTGCAAAATTGCATTCTATCGCTCGTTCTGGATATTGCTTTGAATTTATTCTAGCATATATTCGTCTAACATCAGCGTTATCAAATATTGTATTATTTTGTTGTTGGTTACCACGTCGCGCCTGCCGCTGCAATACAACAAATAATTGCCTCGGCAGTTGTTCACTTGATGTTGTTGTAACTCGCCATGTGTAGTCGGTAGTATTTCGAACTGCTGTTTGATATATTTTATGTTGCTGAAAATAAATTCTGTTTGTATGTTTTTGCAGCATATCATTTAATCCGGCCATTTTAGTGATTGATCGACGGCGTTATTCGTGGCATCCACAGAGCAAGTTTATTTAGGATAAACTGTACATCAACTCCGCCAGCTCGAAATAAACAATCATTTTGTTCTACTCGATCTAAAATAAATGTATGTTTAACTCCACGAAATACTTTATTATAATCGGGACAAAATCCAAATATTGTACTTAACGGTAACATGATTGTAATTTGACGTGATCCTGCTGCAAGTGTCTTTCTTCTGGTATAACCTTCATTGTAACGTATATTTTTTTCTGACGATAGGAAATGAGTTATTAACTAAATCTAACATTGCAACGCCGTCAGCAGCTGCTCCTGGTGGTGTTACACCAAGATTATTGCAAGCTTCAGTAAGTGAAACACTTGTAGCTGCATCACCAGCGGCTGCACCTGGTTCGACTATACCTAACGCAGCAGCATTAGCAATAAGAAAATCTCTTACAATTGGAAAATCTGCAGCGGCATTAGCACCATGTGCTAAAATAGGTGTACCTCCAACTCAAAACTCAGACGATGCCATAAAACCAGACCCACCACTTCTGGTATCTTTAAACCACATCATATTAGTTGCAGTTGATCTAGAGTAATCGTCGGAAAACGAAATAGTATTTAAGATTGTACTTGCAACTTGCAGGTGACTTGAAATATCTTCGACAGTTTGATTGGCCAGCTGATATCTGGCACTTTTAAATAAGCACCAACCATCATTTATAAGAGCTACTTCTGTTCCAGCTGCAATTGCAACAGGTACATTAGCTATTGTCATAATCTGTCACGAACTTCCAATATTGCCTTGTGTGGCAGCAGAAATATATCTTCGTCTCGGGTATTAAATGTTCTAACACCAGCCTTATTTGGTTCATTAGAATTTTCGTCGAGATATTCAATATATTCAAATTCTGTTACAGTGTTGTCGATGTCATAAGTTTCTTCTAAATCGAGATAATGTTTAACAGACATTTTTTATTTATTAGATTATATAAAATTGTCACTGCGGCGCTGTTACTTTAGATATTAATTTCTGTATAATCTGCTCGCCTTTTGGTGATAAAAGCTTTTTTGTTCTTGTTATCATAGCACGTTGAGTTTCTTTTGTTGGAGCGATTTCTGATATAACGTGTTTGATTGTCGCAGAAACTGGTGGTTTCTCGCCTTTAATTTTATCAGCAACCTTTTGTCCAACAGCAGTTCCAGCGGCAGATGCGGCTCCAGTTACAAAAGCTTTTGACGCGTCAAGTGCAATTGGTGCAACTTTATGCGCTATTCCCGGAACATTTTCAATAATTTTAGTAAATATATTTCCCAAAAATCCACCAATAATTTATCTTCTGTAAAAAAAATTTTGTTTCATTATATCTGAGGTTGTATAAAAATCTATTGTACTTGTAAATGTAAATAGTAGGTGATCACCTCGTTATTCAGATCCAGCTGTCGTCCAGATTGATCTGTCAACTGCATATTTATTGCTGTTGTTTCATTTTCAACATTTAGCGGATAATAAATAACTTGCCGTGGACTAATTTGCATGAGCGATCCAGGTGGAACATCTGGTGAGAAACTATATATTGTTTGTCCTTTACTACCTCGAGCTGAGTAATATCCAGCTGCAATGGAGCAATTTATTGATATTGTGTTTACGTCAGTTATATTTATTGGCAAATCACCATCATATGTTATAGTATAGTTTGTTCTGCTATAGATCCATATTGCTTGTGAGTAAATCCTATCAGCGACGCTATGCTTGTTGCTAGTGAAAAATCTATTATCAAATTATTTTTTAATGTTATTCTGGCGCGTAATGTGTTATAATTCGGTGTAAGCTCAAAATTGTCTGCAACTCCTCCATTTTTCGTTATTAATTCGCGTATCGTCTTATTTAAATCAGTTACGTTATAGGCTCCTTGCGGAATTTTAAATGTTACCCAAGCGCCAGGATTAAACGTAAATTCATCGTTTACTCCAGTTTTCACGTTAGCCATGGAATGCCAACATGTACATGAAATTAGTCCAATTTCATGCTGTTTTTCAGTATCAAGTTGTATTGGCGGAATATAATTTGCTGAAAAATTTTCGCTATCTTTAGCGGCCGTACTAGAGTCTAGTAATAATGTTGTTGACATTTATATTCTTTAATTTTATAAAATTAACATTTGCAAAATTAACATTTACAAAATTAAGACGCTGTGTAAAGTTTTGTATTCGTCAGATGTTAATAAATTTTCTGATCTTAGATGATCAAGTATATCAATAATTTCATTGTCAATTTCAGCGCCAACATTTCCAACTTCTTTTGACGATATCAGCAGCATTAATCTGCCAATCATTTCGGCAGTTGATGTAAATATTTTTACACCTGTTCCTGTTTTTGATTCCTCATCTTTTTTATTTTCTTTAATCTTTCATTATTATAATAACTAAACACATTTTTAAAATTAGACTTTTTCTCCCTAGGTTTCCCAGTTCTATAACGTTTAACAGAATTCTTAAAAACACCAGCAATAATACCATCTCTGGTATCTTTGAAAAGGTTTTCAATATCTTCTCGTGTTACAGCATTATCAGCTGCTTTGTAAGATACTAAACCTTCATTTATAAGTTTATCTAATTTTATGATTAAATCGTTGTGTTTATCTTCTTCCCATTTGTCAATATTATCAACATCAGAAATAGAATTTATTCTCATAAAATCATTATATTCTGATTCTATTATTTTATCATTTTGTGTATTTTTTCTCAGTTCTTCTCTATATCTTTCAATTTCTTCTTTCATTCTCTGACCTTCAGCTAACACTTCTTTATTACAATCTATTCTTTCCTCATCTAAATATTTTGCTTCAGTAGCTATACCATAATGGTTAGAATCACTATATTGTTTGTCATGTCTTTTTATATTAATAATAACTTGCTTATAAAGCCCGGCAATAATTGAGTGTCGACATAATTTAATACTTTCTCTGTATTTTTCATTATCTGATACTACATCACGAACATGTTTTTCATTTTCTTCTATTATTTCAGTTAATTTTCTATTTTCATCAGCGTCAAAATCATCTCTACGAATATGATATAATCTAACATTTTTAAATCTATATTTTTTGTTGAAAGAATCATATTCATAATCTCTTATTTTATCATTCATCTTTTTTAGATCATCAAAAAATCTGTCTGTTTCTGTGATTTCTTGCTCTTTTCTAAGAGTTTCTCTTCTAGCTTCTTCTTCGTCGTCTCTCTTCTCATACCAATTCTTTTCTTTTGGTTCTTCAATTTTTTTTTCTATATCTTCTAACTTTCTCCTAATCGGCCCAACTGTTAAACTTGCTAATTTTCGTTCAAGTTCAAGTGGATTATTGATCAGCCGATCTATTTCAGCTTGTCTAGCAACAGGATTAAGAATATGTGCTGAAAGTTCTTCAGCTAATCTTTTTCTTTCCTCGTCAGATCTACCAATAATTTTTGCGGCAGCTGCTTCTTGTTGGTCCTTAACTAATCCAACCAAACCTTTTTCTTGTAGTCGCTTAAGTTCTTCTGGAGACATTGTTTGCACTTCAGGTTGTTTTCCAAGTAGAGCTTCAGTAACTGGTTTTAAAACTGTAGCTGCTGTTTCAGCGGCAACTATATGTCCACGTCGTGCTTGCTGTACTCGCTGCTTAAATGCTGCTTGAAATTGAGCAAGTTTATTTAGCTCTTCTATATGTTTTTTGTATTTTGCTCGTTTATCCATTTTATTATATATAAATTTTATCAAATTTTAAGAGGTTAAAGACACCTTACTACAAGTAACTGTCAATACAACATCTAAACATCTTAGCTGGATCACGTGTTAGTTTATCAAATAAGAAAAAGTCATATTTATCCGCTGTCGCTTTATGATATAATTCAATAAATTTATCTTTTGTTACGTCTCCGCATTGCTCGTTTACAATATTTCTAACATCAACATTGTCTAGTCCAGGAAATAATATAAAATAACCAGTATTTCGCCGAATAAATCTGTCAACATTATAAAAACCTTGGGCTAAATAAACAGAATTACATTTCTTATTACGTGACAGTGAAAAATATGATCTTATTTTGTTCATGTCTTCATTATTTAGCGGAATATCGTCAAAAACTACTATCTTATGCTCGGACGAATCAAGTTGATTAACTTGAACAAGTTCTTCTGGTTGTTTAATAATAAAAAAAATTTCACCAGCATCAAGATCATCACGAAGTTTGTTATTATATTCGTTAAGTAGCTCGTACTTATCCTGTTGTGGATTAATTGTGTAAATATAAACGCAACAGTAATTAAAATTATCGCCCAGCAGTAAATTCATAAGCAAATTTGTTTTTCCCGACCCAGTTCGTCCAACAATAAGATAATGTCAATCTGGAAGTTCATTGATATGTTTATGTTTCACCAACCGCTCTGTATCAAAATTTAATATCGATGATTTTGCCATTGTTTGTTATATAAAAATTGTCAGACGATAAATAAATAATGAGCTACTATACAAAATTTGGAACATCAGTAGGAAATTCATCAGCTGTAAGTACAACAATAACAAACGGCAAGATTGATTTATCGGGCTATCTAAAAACATCTGGCGACACAATGACAGGAAACCTGTTTATGTCAAATCAACGAGTACTAGATTTAGAAACTTTAGATCCACCAATAAATGTTAATAACACACAAGCTGTTAGTTATGCACAACTAAAATCCGTCGACAATAATAAACTAGATAAATCTGGTAACCGGACAATTCGGTGCCGGACAATTCGGCGCAGACAATTCGGCGCGGACAATTCGGCGCAGGGCAATTCGGAGCGGACAATTCGGGACCAAAAAACGGGTAATTCGGAGCGGACAATTCGGAGCAAAAGCGCGCCGACATGCACTCTGTGAAAGATGTAAATAACAAAAAACATCACTTTTAAAATAGTTTTCTGAGTACTTAGCCTATAGTTCTTCTATGTGTTAGATTACGAAAATCGTTCATCAATTGATTACTTGCGCGGATGTAGTCACAACATTAATTTAATGGATTAACATTTAGTATACTAGTAACATTTTAAAAATGTGATTTTGTGCAAGAGTGGCTGGTATTTGCTATGACTTTTTTTTGTAGTAAGCTAAATAAACTTTACTTTATACGGTATTATAGTTCTATTAAACATGATTAATAAAAAAATGCGTTTAAATTTCAAATAGATATGTTTTAAATATCCTGCTCCCATTTGTCCGCTCCGAATTGTCCGCTCCGAAATGTCCGCTCCGAATTGTCCGCGCCGAAATGTCCGCGCCGAATTGTCCGCGCCGAATTGTCCTGCTCCGAATTGCCCTAGCACCATAAATCTGGCGGAACTTTAAGTGGTAACTTAGATATGTCAGGAAAAAAAAATAATAAATTTGGAGACTGGATATCCACCAGCAAACTTAAATCAAACTCAAGCGGTAAGTTATTTACAGTTGAAGTATGTGGATAATAACAAACTAGATAAAACCGGTGGAACGGTTACAGGTAATATTAACATGTCAGGTCGACGAGTGTTAGGTTTAGAAACTGTATATCCGCCAGCAAATGTTGATAACACACAAGCTGTAAGTTATACACAACTAAAATCTGTTGACGATAATAAACTTAACAAAGCCGGCGACACAATGACAGGTGACCTGTCAATGTCAAATTCAAAAATAACTGGATTACCGACAACCTCGCCACCAGCTAATGAAACTGATGTCATTAGTTATGCTCAGTTAAAAGAAGAACTTACCCCATATTTTAACAAATCTGGTGGACCAGTGACAGGCAATATAAACATGAGAGATAAAAAAATAACTACTACATATGTTCCAGTTAACCTTAATGATCTGACAAATAAAGCGTATGTTGATAGCGTATCTGGTGGTGGTATAAAACAAACTAAAAACAATGATGGCAATATTCCAACACTTTACAGGGAAAATGATAACCGAGTTGGGTTTGAGGTAAACGCATCATCATATTATCCTGAAAATTATCCTTATTACGCTTTCTCTGATAGACACGAGTGGACGACCAACGGAGAAGTTGAAAATTTTTGGATTAAAATTAAATGTCCTACTGCAGTTGCTATATGGCAATTTCATTTGCACAGCAGATTAAACTCTGGTGTTGGTCGAATTTATGATTGGCTGTTTGAAGTATCAAACGATGATATCGACTGGACAACATTATATAGTGCAGTAAATACGTATATTACAACAGCACAATATTTTACAATCCCGATAGAAAATATTATCAACAAGTACTTATATTTCCGAGTTTATGTTATTGCTGCTGAACATCCGTTTCCAGGATTGACAGCATTTCAAATACACACTCTCGATGATCAAATTTAATCTAATGCTATAAAATGATGACAACACAATGGTTTATAGACATTGCGAGAAAATTTTATGATAATATTTTAAACCCCACCAAAAAGTTTGGAGATGATTCACTAGCGGCACGTGCGATAAATACCAGAAAATATTTTTCAATTCCAATGATAAACTCTCCATTGTCAGAAGAAGAAAAAACTTTTGTTCGTGTTATGTATATGCGAGGACCACAACTAAAAGAAGCAATAGAAAATTTTGAAGCGACAAGTAGATACTGTTACCCTGATGATTGTCTAGATGAACATAAACAAGTTGAAATCCTGCTAAAAAAAAATATTACTCGAGCTTGATTTTGTAAATTTAGATTTGATAATAAAATCGAACTTAATAGAAGATCGAGCATATGGTGAAAGAGAAGGTATGAAAAGACAAGTAAACGATAGCCATGATGATCTCGACAGACTAGCGGAGTCTAGTGTAATAGGAATAAGAAGGAACAAGAAGTTATATAATAGGTTTTTAAAACGAAACATTTTTAGGTATCTCGGCATGTACTACCACGACAAAGAAACCCTAATTAACATTGTTACTATGACGGTTGATACGGAGTTGATTATTAAAGCATACTCAAATGCAATTTTGCCAATGATGCAAAAAAAGACCCAGAATTTGATCCGATTATTGTTGACAGATCTCTAAAAATAATCAAAAATTTTAACGATGAAATTAATGGTCTTAATGATGTTGAGCGAGAAAAGTTTTTTGATAAAGTCAGACAAACAGATTTGGAAGTAAAAATTGATTCTTATTACGATATAAGTGAAGCAGATGATATTCCATTTCCATCAATCCAGCGCTCTAGACAATTGTCATTACGAAATTATTACAATGAAATCGAGAAAATACTCACAAAACCATATGAAAAATTAATGTTTAAAGTAGCTGCTTCTATTGGTCTTCTAGAAATTGAACTAGACAAGCTTAAAAAATTAATGCTAGCAAATTTCGTTGTCGCATATGCAATTATCAGACAACATTTTGTTCTCAAAAATTTTACGTTAGATCAAATAAGCTTGGTATTAGGGTATATTGATGAAACAAGGAAAGATTACACTAATTTGGTGAATAAAACAGATTTGTATGAACGTGAAATAGAAAACACGTTTGATTCCTATAGTTGGTTAAAGAAAAATGAGGTACTAACAGATGAACGATATAAGGATACTTCGTCAAATGTTTATGACAAATACAGAATTTTTATAGCTGATCCTAACAATAATAAGTTCCGTAGTTTCTTGATTCGATTGCTGGTACTAGAACTTTTAATATTGTATAAAACAATTGTATAATGAAAAAACATATCATCGATTTCAATCATATTTCAGAAGAAATTCCAAAACAAGATGTTGAAGCATTAGTACAATATTATAAATTTTATCATAAAAACCTTTGGTGTGTAAAAGAATGTTACAAATACTACCGTAGAATACTTCGAGTAATATCATATTTGCCATTGTTAATGACTAGCTCTGGTATAATCTCAAGTGGAGCATTATTAAATCCGTTTTTGTTAATAATATCTGGCGTCGGTGTCTCTCTTTCAACAGCATGTAAAAAGATCAAACCCAAACTTGAAACAAAAAATAATTCTTGTAAAACCGCAAGTATCACCTACAAAAAATTACTTGATCAGGTACGATCTTACTTGCAAGGTGTAAAATATGACATGGACGATTTAATACGCGAGTTTCGTATTATTGACAATATGTTAACGGATATCCTACCAATGAGAGTCAGCAGGTATGAAAAAGATTATCATAAAATATGGTTACAACAGTAGTAGGTGTTTAGAAATATCATTCATTGGATCATCTTTCCAATTTTGGGAAGGGGGGGGGTCTCTGGTCCAGAATCTTTCATATACTCAAATTTTATCACCAAAAAAGTTAATCCAGCAGGTCCTAAACGGTTATAATATATTTGTTTTGAAGTTCTGGTCCAGAATCCGCGTTTGGTTTAGGATCAGCCTATTAGTTTACTACTAATGGTTTAACTGGGAAATGAAATGGAGAATATGCTACACATGGGTGTAGAGGTCAAGTCGAAATACTGTTTATAATACGTGTAATATACAAAGGGAGATATTAAACTTCCTTGTTTCGATGTCTTTAAAACAAAAGCAGATTAAAAAAAAATTGCACTTTTCATGTATAATTTCTTATTATTTTATCAACTTGTGTCTGCTAATGTCTCATTATTGTCAGTGGCGTCACTAGGGTTGATGTTAACCAGTGCGGTAACTCATGGTGTCACCCCCATGGACCTCCTTCCTGCATAAAAATTCAAAAATTGTATAGACAGTCATTTTGGTGACACCCCCTCTGATGGTGTCACCCGGTGCGGTCCGCACCCCCCTAGTGATGCCACTGATTATTGTGTCGTAGAATGTTTACGCCAATGGGGATTAAAATATGTCAGTTTTTCTTTGAAAGAATTCATACGTGATTCCTATTAGCGACATCTAAGCTAGAATAAAGTACGTATAAGTGCTAAAGTATACTTAAATTTAAATCATAGTTGTTTGGTAGTTTGTATATCATGCACAGTGGCAATTAGGTGAAGGTAATCATTTATGGAACGTAGTCATCCCTTTATGATTGAATAACTTTTAAAATATCCTAAATTTAGTGATCTATACGGTGACGTATATGTATTTGATATGATAAATACGATACATAAATCGATAAATACATTATGATTATGTTCTAAATAGATTCTCTCTCTCTCTCTCTCTCTCTCTCTCTCTCTCTCTCTCTCTCTCTCTCTCTCTCTCTATATATATATATATATATATATATATATATATATATATATATATACTATATATATATATATATATATATATATATATCTGTTTCGGGAGGATAATAGCACACGCACCCCCTTTTAATACCCAAAATGTCTATGTGATTATTTGAGTCCTGTCGTAAGTACGCAAACATGTTCTTTATTAATTAAGAACTACATCGCTGCCTGTAAATTGCCACTATAACCAGATTAGGTATACTGTCCAAATGAAACTCAGCAGCTAGGACTTAAAATAAAACATGCCAGTGACAAATAAGTAAATATATACGATGCAGGTGAGACATATTCCGGGTGACACCGCCTCTTGTGTAAACAACGTAACGGTAAAATAAATAATCACTTGGATAATGTACTAGAAATTTGGTATGTAATCTGATGTCCACACAAATTAAAAATAAACGTGTACAGTCCTATAACAAGCTATCGTCTCAAAATGAGCAGGCTGTTTCGGGTACTATTATCATTAACTTTCAAAACATTGCACAGTCATCGACGTATGGAAAAATGTTATAGAGACACGAAGTACAAACTTCGACGAGGCACGAAAATTGAAAAAGTCAATTATTGTCTTATTTCAGAGAAAGTCAGAGACATTAAAAATCCAGATATTAAATTAGCAAACACAACCGATCATTTCTTATGGCTTTTAATGTATATAAAATTGAGAATTTTCAGAGAGTAAAATAGATTGTGATTAACTATTATACAGCTCACTTTCATTTTCTATAGTCTCCAGCAGCTACTGCGAACATTATCACGCAGAAAATAAATGTATACTAAAATGATTTGGGGCCCTTGTCCTACCTGGGATTTTCCCCTGCAATATTTTGTTTCTGATTTTGAACTTTCAATAATTGTAAAATTTGAAATCTTAACTTTTAATTGGCGCTACGTTACCAATATTATTTGGACATATTGTCAAACGAACTATCTACCTACCGGCTAACGTACCTACCCATCCATCTATCTACCTATCTACTTTGGCAGGCCAAAAATGATATGTAATAATAATCATAATAATAATAATAATAAAGCATCATTTTCTATCATGTCAAAGTAGAAGTAATAAATTGATCATAAACATATAAGAGTTATTGGTCTGTTGTTTTAAAATCTGTTAGTTTTGTTCTTAAAATCTGCTTGAAAAGATATTATCATTGATTCCCCAACCCCAGATATTATCATTGATTCCCCAAGCCCAGATATTATCATTGATTCCCCAAGCCCAGATATTATCATTGATTCCCCAACCCCAGATATTATCACTGACTCTCCAACCCCAGATATTATCATTGATTCCCCAACCCCAGATATTATCTTTGATTCCCCAACCCCAAAGGCCAGATTTTATTAGATTAAGGTCACCGGTTTAGAGTAACCTTGAAGTGACAGCCATCAGTACATAGTTCCTGCATCAATAGTTACATTAATCAATCACTACAGGTGAGGATTCACACAAAAAGCGTGCAGCATGCAGTCCACTCACCTAGTTTCCTAACTCATTCCCTGGTATAGAGTGTGTAGGTAATCTGCTGATCGTAACATATCACAATAAGCAATGTAGGGTAGGATGTACATAGACCTAGAATGGATGAATCTATGAGATCTTATACAAAAGTACTTAATTCGTGTTAGTAAAACATGCAAAATATAGGTCACAGTCACCTTTTTAACTTTAGGATCATTTTAGTGGCAGAGATGCATCTAATTATCAAGATTCATGTTTGGAAAGTAAACAATACCCAAGAAATGAACTTTCGGCACAAAACCTGAAAAATGTCACTGAGAGTAAAATATAGATCACATCGACATAATTTTTGCAAAATGGACGAAAAACTTATCAAGATGCATCGACTTAGTAAGTTCCATGATTCTAGATAGGATAAGGGGGAGCCCGTGTGGCCGAGTGGTCTAAAGCGCTCTCCGTTACGGATCACTGCCATCTCACCTCTGTCTGCGTGGGTTCGAGTTTCGGATTCGGCCAATGTGGATAGGTGAGAAAGCTTGCCAGTAGCTTCTCGTGGGTCGGTGGTTCTTTCCGGGGTTTTTCCGGGTTCTTCCTCCACCATTAATACTGGCCGCCATGTATAGCCTATCGTGTGCTGAAAAATGGCGTTAAAGCCCACAACAACAACAACAACAACAACAACAACTAGGTAGTAACAAAGATGCATATCATCAATTTCACGATTACACCACGAACATTCCTGAGAAATGAGAAGTCAGAAAAGCATAAAATATAGTCGATATTGACCCGATACTGAAAAAAGATAGCAGTGTTCAAACAGATGCATCCCGAAGAATCATGATCATATAATATTAGTATCACTGAGCATGTCAAAAAGCTACCTGGTCATAACCTAAATGCAACAATTTAACCTATACCAAAATAAAGGAATTTTAGGCCAGAGTGATCTTTTCTGTTATGGGTATGGCTATAAGAGAGTTGTATATAATGGCGTGGTTTAAAGAGTACGGAATGAACAATTAAAATATCAATCTGAACCAAAATTCATGGAAACATTAAATATGGGTAGCATTGACCTATTGGAAGGTGTTGTACTTATCAAGATGCATTCTCAAACCATGTTTCATGATTCCAAGTGCAGCGGTATTAAACAGTAGATAAAAGACCAATGTGGTCGTGTGGTAAATGCATCCACGTCTATGACTCTGAAATGCTTCATAATGACACAAAGTTTGTAATTCTTGAAATAAGTGCTGAATTTATGTTGAAGAGTATAGAAAATGGATGATTGTAAAGTCACACGACTGGACCAAAGCTACTATAGGCAACTGTGCTGTCATAGTAGAGAGTATAACTTACATTTGCAATCAAAGTATTAGGTGTAATATATATTCACCGAATTGCAAAACTCTGTTGCTTATAGCTTGAATAAAATATGCTGTAAATAACCACAGAACCATCTATATCCTTCCTCGTCTTTCCATATTGCTAACAAAACATATACATGATTCTGTTACCAACTGTTTGAACACTTATAGTCTAATTCATGATAATAACTCTGGCGTTCGAGGAAATTAATTGTAACTGTTCTCATATCTATGACTGATAAATGGCTGAAAGCATTAGACAAAAGATACATTTGTACACTGTTATTGTCGATTTTCGAATAGGTTTTGATCTTTTACACTATGACAGTTGCTTCTAAGTCTGAAAATCTATCAATGTAATGAAACCTGCCTAAACTGGATTTCTTCGTACTTAACTGAAAAGTATCTTTCAGTGGTCGTCTTTCTGATAGAAAAAGTATTAACTGTTGAATACCTTTGTCGGACCTCTGTTATGTATTCTATTTGTTAACGACTTAAGATAGGACATTTGTAGTACCTCAGTTATGTATTCTATTTGTTAACGACTTAAGATAGGACATTTGTAGTACCACTGTTATGTATTCTATTTGTTAGCGACTTAAGATTGGTAAGTTTTAGTTGTTTAAATCCAATGACTTCCATGCTGGAGACTCTATACTATGCGCGTCGGGTAAAACCAAACTTAAACTTCAACATAACTTACAAGATACTCTTAATAGACTTGAATGATGTTGCAAACAAACAAATATAACTCGAAATACAAAAAAAAACAAAAAAAACACTAGTTACAGCAAAACACAAAACAGTTCAAGGCCAGATAGCTACAAATAATACGAACCTTAATGTGACATTTCATGATAAAGTTATTTGTGTATTTGTAGATAATACTTGATTTTAGTCCATTCACCTTGAACATTTCTCAAAAAGAAATAATTCGTCTGTTTGGCTACTTAGGACATTCTGAACATTACTTGCTTTTTCAGTGTAGAGTCATCTTTGATAATAGTTATAACCAGCTATATTTGGGCAATTACAATATATTTGTGGTAATTTATGTACTTCAACAAAACAAAACTTTTAAGACTCTGAAAGAGACATGCCATTTTGTTTTTGATCAATGCATAGACATTTGGCAGGATGTAATGTATTACACGAAACGTGTATCACTACACGAAAGAATATGCCTTAGCAGAACTAAATTTATATATATATATATATATATATAAAGTGTTCTAAGCACGTTCTCCTGTCTGCTTAAGCAATATCATTCGTCAAAGAGGTAATGATGGTACTCCAAATTTAAGGTTTGCAAGAAGCAAACATTGCACTATGTCAGAACCATGAAGGAAATATTTAAAACTAGTTTTCACTATACTGTACCACTGGTATGAAATACCATTCCCAATGATATGTTGCAGGCTCCTGGCGTTTCTTATTTTCATCAATGTCTGAAATCTTAAGAGTCTAACAGTTCTAAATATATACATTACTCTTGCTTTTCTCTGTTTATAAATAGTTTTCACAGATGAATTGTTCGATACAGTATGATACTTTACTTATGTTTATATCACTGATGCCTGTGCATATGTTACATACTTCAGACTTTAGTCCATTTTCAGAACAACTATATTCTTTAAAGTTAAGTCAACTTTTTCACATTGTGTCGTATATGCTGTACATATTGCTCATAAATGAAGGCCTTACTAACTGACCAAATAAATTACTTTTTTAAAATAAAGTCATTATTATTATTATTGCATTAAATAAAGGTCATAGTGTCATACATTTGTGATGAGAATGCATTTCTCATCAAGATGCATCTCTTCACCAGCTTTCATTAACTTAGGTATATGCATGGGGTACTATAATTCTATTTGGTCAGCAACTAAATGCGCAAACTTAAGCCAAGTCACACAAAATGTCACATATAGGCAGACTGACAGTCTTTTGTGGTATAGGTGCGGTGCTAATAGAAATTCGTACATTCATGTAGTTCCATGATTCTATCTTTACCAGACCAAGAGAAACAATCAAAATCGTCAAGTTGAATGAATGTCAATGACGCATGTCATATAGGTCACTCTAACCAATATTTGTGACTACACCAGTAACCAAGATGCGCCCCCTAATCAAATGTCATGATTCAAGGTAAAATATTATTTATACAGTGTACAAACTATTTTTTAAAAACAAACTTTGAACTAAATGCAAACACTTAATATAGAATGTGCAACTAATGTACATGTTGTTACCCCTCAGTCTCCTCCCCTGGCTGTAGGTGCTATGAGTAGGGGTGGAATAATGACTGGGGGTTACTATCCTCAATACAAGTAATACTTTGTAATTGCATTATATCTCATACTTCTAACTTTAGAACTGAGCTGGCAATAAAATTCAGTTCTATTCTGTTATAAGGATTCTTATGCTCCTATATTTTAAGAATTCAATTCATATTGGGTTCTAAAGGATGACATGTTAGTGAGAAT
>JAECUM010031883.1:0-43089 GCA_016617855.1 Megalonaias nervosa
TATATGTATATTGTGTGTGTATTTTCATGTGTGTGGTTTTTACTGATTTCTTTCAGTACACAGTAATCTCAGTTTCTCTAACATTTGCCCACTATCTCAGATGGTTACTTCACAGTTGTTGACACATGTACATTGTTTACAGTTGTTTATATATGTACATATATTATTGGTTGTATAAAGACAATCTGAAGTAAGAAAAAACAGGTAACATGAACATCAATTCAAGAGTGTAATGCAAAATTAAGTTAGCATACTGTACAAATACATGTAAAAAGATCTGAATTATTTGTTTAAATTGAATTTATTATTACAGTCAAATCTTGCACTAACAATCACTCATGGGAAAAGTAAAGCTGGCCATTGCACACAGGTGACTGCTGTACTTAGATTCACCTTTTAAAATTTGGTTTTTGAACAAGCACCATGCACTGAATGTTGTTATCATTCATCATCATCATCATCATCATCATCATCATTACATTATCAAGATTGTTTGTTTCATGTGTACTTCACAACAAAATCATAATTTGTGTATGTTATTCTCTCCCATGCTGATGCTATACACAAGATTACTGTATCCTGCTCACTTTAATCCTTCCTGTAAATGAAATCATCACTGACTTAAATGTATACACTGATCTTAGTTTGTTCACACTTTCAAACAATATCTGGATTAGTCAGTTGCTCAGCTCACCAAGATCAAAAGACAGTCATCTTTTGTGTGAAGACTGTGATGAACAGAAAATCAAAATTAAATATACCGTGTATTCAGTTACAAATTAAATACATAGTATATTCAGTTACAAGTTAAATATACAGTATATTCAGTTACAAGTTAAATATAAATTGTATTTAGTTCAAGTTAAATATACAGAATTCAGTTACAAGTTAAACATACTGTGTGTTCAGTTACAAGTTAAGTATACATTGTATTTAGTTACAAGTTAAATATAGTGTGTTCAGTTACAAGTTCAATATACATTGTATTTAGTTACAAGTGAAATATACAGTGTATTCAGTTACAAGTTAAATATACATTATATTTAATTACAAGTGAAATATACAGTGTATTCAGTTACAAGTTAAATATACATTATATTTAATTACAACTTAAATATATAGTCTGTTCAGTTAAATTAAATATACAGAATATTCAGTTAGAAGTTAAATATACAGTGAATTCAGTTAGAAGTTAAATATACATTGTATTTAGTTACAAGTTAAATATACAGTGTCTTCAGTTTATATATTGCTTAAAAAAGATTAGAATTATACATGCTGTATTATCTCATTTTTGTGAGATATTACAAACTTGGTGTACTTAATCTTGATTCATTATCTCATATACTTGCTTAGAAGTCAAGATCAACTGCAGACAATGTAGACCCTGATCTGGCATTGCATAATGTGCTGGCAGATCTGGGTCTATGTTATTTGTTCTACTGATTACTCCTAGCAAACTGCACAGACCAAATCTGCTGGCACATTATGCAGTGGCAGATCTGGGGCTGTGCAATGTGTTGTTTAGATTTCACTAGTAAGCATGTATATATGGAATGTGTTTAAAATGTTATCAAATAAATGTTAATATCTGATGTGGAAAATAATGATGGAATATTTCTCTATATTAATAAATCTTGTTCTGTTAAGTTAAAGAGATTAAATATTTAATTAGAATGCAGTAGATCACAACAGCAATTTGCTGTATTTTAAAGGGTATTTAGTATCCACAGACAAGTGATATGATTAGCAGGACAAGTGATTTTTCAAAAGTCACTTTTTTTATGTCGTATTGATCTATAAGCAGTTGCTTAGTCATGATCTGACTTGTATTGGGTCAGTGACATACATCAGTTAGTCTCAGAACTTCCTGTGAGGGCAAAAAGATGAGTGTCTGTCTGTCTGTTAAACTACCTCAGGTCAGTTTAATATAATACTGAAACTTGCACATCACAGTGACATATCACATCTGTCTTACCTGTCAAAAATTCCTAGGTCAGTGTGACATCATCTATCTTTCTATCAAACTTTCTCAGGTCATTGGGATATCAGGCCTATTCAGTGCAGCAATCCTTCTGTCTTTCTTATAATGAGCCACAGTTGTTGGTTTTGTGTCAGACTCATAATCCATGAGTCATGGGTTTAACACCCACCCAGGCGAGCCCAGGTCAGCTGCCTCTGTATGTCTGTGGAAAGGCATTTAGCTCCCATTTCCTCAGAAATATAGATTCACTAATCTGTCAAAAGGTCCATTATAAACAAGACAAAAAAAACCCCAATAAAAATGTATGTTTCATACTGATGAAAATCCAAAGACCTGCTACTATTCTTCAAATTATTTGCTCATGAAACAAGGTATTCCTTTGTTGCCGATGAAAATACCATATGTACTCGCTCATAAGCCTAGCCCAACTGCAGACTGCACAGGCCCAGATCTGCCATTGCATAATGTGCTAGCAGATCTGGGTCTGTGCTGTTTGTTAGGAGTAATCAGGAGAACAAACAACATAGACCCTGATCTCCATCCACATTAATATATGGCAGATCAGGATCTATGTTGTTCGCAGTTGGACTTGACTTATAAGTAGTATAAATGGTAATAAAATATGTGTGGTTGCATTTTTTTAAGACAGATTGCTAGCAAGGTAAAAATATTTTCTTGTGGAGAAAATTGAATGGCATTATGTAAGACACAGCAAGAATGATAGAATAGGTTGATAAGAAAGTTAATGGATTAATATTTATGATGGCACAGCAAATTTATAATGACATTGTCACAGGATGCAATATTCTTTGTAGGCAAGATGATAAACTTTTATAATCTTCCTGTTGGATTGAGAAGACTTATGGTTGGCAGTTGATAGGCATCTTTGTGATGTACACACTGGTGAATTTAACAAATTTCTATCTTAGAAATTTAAACGTCATATTTGCCTGATTTTTATCTTACCTGCACATTTGTGTGTTTTGGATTTTTAACATAGCTTTAATAATTTTAGTCATATTGCTACGATGTCTGCAGTGTGGTAGTTTATAGTGATGTCTAGTACTAGTGCATCATGCCGCAAACATGTAGCATCATGTCCCACCCAGTCACATTATCCTGACACCAGGCCAACCAGTCCTAACACTAACATCTTAATCCTAAGTACTAATCAAGGCAGCTGCTAACATCATTTTTTATAAGTCATTGATATAACTTGGATGGGGTTCAAACCTGTGACCTTCCACATCCAAGGCAGATGTTCTAACCACTTAGATCTCTGGACTGGTCACCTGCCTTAGCATAGGCAAGATGTAGGTATCACTGATTTTACTGGCAGTGCAACATCAACTAGGGTGTTGGTCAGAGTTTTTGTGTATGTTCACAAGTACCAAATCCTAAGAGGGTAGCTAACATACCAACTTTTTAATTTGGAAGCTCTGCTCTTTCATATCCATGCACCCATAACTTCCCTCTGACTTGCATGTTAGGTCAAGGTCATTTGAAAATCATTGCTTGAGTTCATAGTTAAATGTTATTCTGTATGGTTCTTTGTCTCAAACCCAGGAAAAAATTAATTGGACTGCAAAATCAATCAACTCTGTCCTTTTATATTTTTGTACCCCTACCCACCCTCAGGCAAGGTCAAGATCATTTGAAAGTGAAACAAAATCTGTGTCAGACAGAGGAATAGGTGAGACATATAATTCCTTGTAATTTTTTGTTCATTGTTATGACTGTGTGCATACGCCTAGCTAGCTATACCTATGAGGCTCAGTCTATATACAGGGAACATGTGTTATGTATATTTCATTTATGTTGTGTGCTTGAACTTTGTCTGTGACTGAGGATAGAGTTTTATGTGTACCTGATTTTTGCCATGATTGATAAGTGAGTATATATGGTAGGCCGTGTAAAAAAGAATTTTTTTTTATGCTTCACTGCAAATATAATGTTACCCTTGCAAATTCATTTATTCTCCAGTTAAATATTATTTAGGTTAGTTTTTAGGTACTATGGTTGGGCATTTGTAGTAATTTAGCTCATTTCTAGTGGTTTCTGTCCTTTTCAGTGGAGAAAGTGGTGCAGGAAAGACAGTTGCAGCCAAATACATAATGAGCTACATATCCAAAGTGTCAGGTGGAGGACCTACTGTACAGGTAAATATGAGTTTGCAAAGAACACACATATTCTAAATGTCAGGTGGAAGACTTACTGTGCAGGTAAATATGAGTTTGTAAAGAACACACATATTCTAAATGTCAGGTGGAGAACCTACTGTACAGGTAAATATGAGTTTGTAAAGAACACACATATTCTAAATGTCAGGTGGAAGACTTACTGGTAAATATGAGTTTGTAAAGAATACACATATTCTAAATGTCAGGTGGAAGACTTACTGTGCAAGTAAATATGAGTTTGTAATGAACACACATATTCTAAGTGTCAGATGAAGGACCAACTGTACAGGTAAATATGAGTTTGTACAGAACACAAATATTCTAAGTGTCAGATGAAGGACCTATTGTACACATAAATATGAGTTTTTAAACAACCAACATATCCAGTGTCAGTGGAGGACCTACTGTACAGGTAAATATGAGTTTGTAAAGAACAAATATATCCCTTGTCAGGCAGAGGATCTACTCTACAGGTAAATATTCGTTTGTAAAGAAAACACATATTCAGAATGACACATGGAGGACATACTATACAGGTAAATATGAGTTTGTAAATAAGAAACATATTCACAGTGCCAGGTGGAGAACCTGCTTTACAGGTAAATGTATGTTTGTAAGGAATACACATGTAATTGAGTTATTGGTGCCTAGATTGAGCAAAAGTAATACATAGTGCTTTCACTCAGCAAGGGTTTAATCTTTGGAGCTGTCATGGACAAGGGCTTGTGCATATATAAATTAAAATTTGGTCACTTGAACTAGCTTTCTGTTACTTTGTTGAGATACACTCTTTGATATTTTTTTCATTAACACACTTCTCTCAGGTGCCAGCAAATGTGCCATGCAGGCTCTTTTTAATAGCAATAATACAATACCTGCTACATGTCTGAAGATCAGTACGGTTGGATATGTACACCTGCTGCATTGCTTTCCTTCTCCAGGATGCTAAGTCCCCAGTTGATGCTAAATCTCCAGTTGATGGTAAGTCCCCAGTAGGTGCTGAATACCCACTCTTCTGATCAGTAATGGAGGCTCAGAATTGAAAAGAATATGATCCTGAGTACACATGCATCAGGATGATCAGTGAATTTCACCACTGTTGATGTCTTTAACCATCTTTTGGCCAAAATTCCTTTTCAATCTTTTTCTCCCCAGTCTTTGTATTAATTGTGTTTTTGTGTTCCATTTTGCTGAAATTTAAGGGATTTTGCATCCTGTTTAGCAAAGTGGTGCTTCAGTTAATTGTTCCCCCTTCTCAGTTTGGGTGTCAGGGTAAATGCTACTTACCCCTTTTTGGCTCTCCATTATATTGTGATTGTCATTTTTCTCTTTCAGCATACTAATATCTTGCAATATGTGGGTAAGTGTGAGGACAATAAGTCCTCATGAGACACTCACCCACCTGTCTTTCAGGTACTAAATGTACATACTTGGACATATGTCCTGTTTTTAGCCTGTGGACAGATGAAGTGTGATTTGGCACAAAGCTGCAACGTTTACTATGGGAGAAAGAAAGGTCTCCCTTCCTTGTCATCACAGGATGACTCCCTGTTCCCCGGGGTGTGTGTGTGTCTGGATCACTTCCAGTCATAAGGAAGTCTATGGAGCAGGAACCAGAAGTGATTTTCGTGGTTTGAAGATACCAAAAGGCTTTGGATCCGTAACACTTGTGCCAATATCATCAGTGCCTGTTACAGATTGATCTTTGGCCCCTTGTAAGGGAGGAAAAGTGCCAGCGCCAGAGAGTAATTTGCACCTTTTTGAAAGGGAGGTAAAGTGTTGGTGATTGAGAAAGAACTTGCAGAAGATGGAGAAGAACAGTTTAAAAAAAATTTCTTTCTGCCATTTCTCTAGGTTACCACTCTATTCCTATGGGGATAGGGATTTAGGTTCACTTTTCCATCTATCGAAGGGGGTTGGATCAGCATCCCCCACTTTTCTATGTTGCCATATAATCCCTACAAATTTAGGATCCTGTCCACAACTCCAGGTGCGTTGAAACCAAGAAGTGTACCCACCCTGATCAACAGATGGGACCTGCTCTCAAGTTTATCAAACAGCATCAGTTTGAACAGCTGCACAATTAGCTCCATTTCAAAACTCCCTCTTGCCTGCCCTTTGCTAGATGAAGCAATTGTAGAGGTCAAGGGAGGATGTCTTTGGACTCATACCTCTTCCCTAAAGATATTGGCAGCTGGCCCTAGGGAACTGCATTCTTCCCTGTATCATCTTCCTCTTCCCAGCATCCTATTAGGTGCCCGACTAACCCTGTTTTCAGAAGCTTGGTCTTGCATCACAGATATTGTGTGGGTCCTTTCCACTTTAAGAATGGTTATTGGATTTGTTTTTCTAAGAACCATCTTGACTGTCACATAACCCCATTTATTTTCACCAGCTGAAACTGCTTTATGTAAGGGAAGAGGTGCATGCCTTTCCATGGAAGAGCACAGTCAAGAGGGTGGCAAATGACAAGCGGTTGGGTTTCTGTTCCTAAATCTTTTGGTGTTGGAGAAAGGTGGAAATATTTGACTCCTCATTGATTTTTCATTATTAAACAAATTCCATCAGGAAGAACTCATGGAAATAAATAAAAATGGCTCAGTCAGGAATGCCATAAGGCCTTGCAACTGGGTGGTCTCTATAGCTCAGCAGGATGTGTACCTTCACATCCCAGTCTTCCCACTTAAACCTAATAGGAAATACATCTAGTTTTGCCTCAGCCAGATGTATTTAAATTTTGGCCTCATCTGTTTAGCCTTGCCTCTGCCTCAAGAACCTTTACCAGGGTGATGGGGTTTTGCCTCAGCCAGATGTATTTAAATTTTGGCCTCATCTGTTTAGCCTTGCCTCTGCCTCAAGAACCTTTACCAGGGTGATGGGGGCAAAAGAAGCAGCTCCCCAGAAGGACCTGTTCCTCTGTTTGTAGATGGTGACTTGTCTGGGTCAAAATCCCCAACCTAGAGATGTCAGATCTCATCCCTTCTCAGGACTTTGTGCACATGGCGATGAATTGGCTCAATGATCAAGGAAGGGTTCACATTCCCAGACAGGACTACTGTGATTCTGTCTCTGATAGTGAGTCTTATTGCCAAGACGTTGTTGTTGGATTGCCTTTACCTCGATCTCTGGGGAACTCAGAACATGGCCGCAGATCTAGTTCCACTAAGGAGACTTCACCTGGAACCCTCTTCAGTTCTAATAGCAAACTGGAAACTGCATAAAGAGCAGCTGTTGGCTCCGATTTCCCTGGCTTCCAAATTATGTCACCACCAAAGTTGTTGGCTAGATACAGGATCAGTTCCTGACTGGAGTCACAAACTCCAACATTCCTTTCTGTGCACAGATGTGTCAGATTTGGAAAGAACCACATTAATTTTGGACACAAAAGGTCAAAGTTCAGGGTCACTGTGATTGAAAGAAGAAAATAGTTTTTCACCATAATGTCAGTTCTTCATCATCTACACTTACAAAACTTTGTGCATGGCTTGCACTTGGGGTAAGGAAGATTGGGACTGGGATTTATTGTGCTGTTCATGGTTCTCATTTGATGCATCTTCTCGAATACAAACACCCGTTGCATTTTGTTATATAGTAAACACATGCGCACGCACACACACAAACATACACACACACATACACACACACACACTTTTTGTGCATCTTGTTAATTCACTTATAGTTAAAGTTGCTAATTTGCTCATATTAACAATTGGTGATGCTGAAATATTGTAATTTACAGTCATTAAGTGGTAATTAATATTATTAATTATTTGAATAATTGATAAATTTGATTAATACATTGACAGACTAGTTATTCATTCTTGTATACTTTGACATAGAATTTTGTGATTGTGATTTATAGTAATTATTTTATAATTAATGAGGCACTAGGTCAAACAATTTATTAAGACCAGTTTAAACCTAGCTCAGTAGAGTGCCCATTTTTTTTAATACCTATGAAACTGTAATGTGTTGAGGGTGTTAATTAAAACAAGTAGCTGTGATAATGGCTAAAACAATATCTATATTATTTTTCTAGGCCAAAGAAATCATTTCTGCTTCAACTTTTGCCATCATGATCCTATAAAAGTGTATTATTCCATTTCAGAGAGTGAAAGAGATTATCTTGGAGTCCAACCCATTATTAGAGGCTTTTGGAAATGCAAAGACAGTCAGAAATAACAATTCCAGTCGATTTGTGAGTTACATTTTCATACAGTGACATAGATTTCCTCAAAATGTTTGAACTTTAATTGGAAAGCAGTTAGCTTATGCAGTCCTATTTAATGTGAATTTATGTATTTTTGTGGTAACAAATTTCATTATTTTCATCAGCTGTTATTTTGTGGATTGCCTCCATTGGGAAAGAGATCATGATGCCTTCACAATTATGTTGTTACTTGTTGAGTCTTTACCAATAAATTCTCAGTGAAATTTATTGTTTTTGTAACAGCCACAAAAGATTAATTGAATTCACAGTTCTCCTTCATAAAGGAATGCCACAGATGGTATGGGGATAAAGAGTGTTAATAATTGTGGAAATACCATTATTTACATAATGATGACTCTTCAAATGTTGTAGTGACTTTGTTACATACAGGTAAACAAAATTAATTAGGGAATAATTGCAATAAAAACATTCCACTTCAGGATGCAAAGATTTTTAAAATTGGATTGTAGTCTGGTGGGTTAACAGGAATAGAATCGGGTAGCCAGCTTAAATTGAGTCACCAAGGGAATAGAATCTGGTAGCCAGCTTAAATTGAGTCACCAAGGGAATAGAATCGGGTAGCCAGCTTAAATTGAGTCACCAAGGGAATAGAATCAGGTAGCCAGCTTAAATTGAGTCACCAAGGGAAGAGACTTTAATAGATCACTGGGCCGAGTCATACCAAAGACTTACAAAAATGGTATTAACAGCTGCCTCGCTTGGCGCTCAGCATTAAGAGGTTATTGTTAGGACTGGTTGGCCTGGTATCAGGATAATGTGACTGGGTGGGACATGATGCTACAAGTCTGCGGCATGATGCCTCAGTGCTAGACATCACTGTAAACTGCCACACTGCAGACATTGTAGCGATATGACTGAAAAATTGTTAAAGCTTCGTTAAAAATCCAAATCTCACACACACACACACACACACACACACACACACACACACACACACACACACACACACACACACACACACACACACACACACACACACACACAACTGAACTTCTCTTCTTTTGCTTTAACATAAAATTTATGATTTGTATGAACAATATTATCAAAATTTGATACTGCCTTTTATTCCATCAGATTTCATGCATATGTTGTCCCTCCTGGTTTTCATTGTAATTTAGTATCTGCAGTGTAAGGAATGATATCTTTATTTCTCATTGTGAAGAAGCCTGAGGCCAGAATAATACCATAATTAAGGTAGCACAGTACTGTCCAGACAATTATTATTTGGATCAATATCATGAGGATAAAGTGTGTTATAATAAGCACACACCAATGAAGTCATTAATAACATCCCAACCATGTGTATATACATGTTAGAAGAGAGGCTTCCTTTATATAATTTGGGAACTCTCCTTTGAGGAGGTTCATTTTCTCTTCCATTATGGTCATGCAAAGAAAAGCAAATGTCAGATCCATTTCTGAGACTGATTTGACCCCAAAATGTTAAGCAGTAACAAGATTCATGTCATGAATAGAGGCAGTTTTTGGCAGCCATTTCTGACTTGCAAGGCATGTTGGGATCATCACAAGTGCTTCTATTTTGGAAATTGTTTTGCAAGTTTTGTCCAGAAGGGGGGGGGGTGCAAGGTTATGAGGTCATATTCAAGTATTATGTAAAATACGAAACTTCAAATTTACATTGATACCGGTACTCAATAATATCAGTGGAGCTTGTCTTGAAAATTGCACGCATTTAATCACAACTACTTGGAGGATTGCCATGAAACTTTACATGCACATCAATACTTAGATTTAATTGATTCGAAATGAAAATGGTGTCACTTGGATATCCAATATGATGGTCATCTTGAAAATTTTCTTGTCACCACTCCTTTGATGGTATGGTCTTATTGACATGGTTTTGTAACTTAGAGGCTTCTTTTGGTTGGTCCTAAAATGAAAATGGTGCCAATATGACATAAAATAATGCCAGCACAGCAGCCATCTTGAAAATCTTGTCACTACTCATCATGGTTGGGTGATAATATTGACATGAGGTTTTCACCAAAAGACTTCTTATCACATATAGCTGGTTGTAAATGAAATTGGTGACCCTTGGACATCCTGTAAGACTTCTTATAATGTCTCTTAATTGAGAATATTGTCAAGCAGACCTTCACTTTCATGGCCATGGTGGCCATCTTGAAACTCAGATTATCAATACTTCTCCAGAACTGGAAGTCATAAAACTTTTTATAATATGAAGCTGGACATAACTGAAAATTTTTTTGATCAGAAATACAATATGGCTACCATAGTAGCAATCTTAAAAATCTTGTTATAGCTGCTTCTCCAGAACAGATGTTCCTATAGACAAGGGGTTTTCACTAAGACTTCTTATGATATCTAATTTTTCCCAAATAAAAATGGTGTTGATCAATGGTGGTCATCTTGAAAATCTTGTTATCACTATTTGTCTTGAAGGGACACTCTTGTTGACATGGGGGTTTACACTACAACATCTTTTTACTGTATGTACTTGGTCCAGAATAAAAATGTTACCAGAATTTGTATACTTTCATAATTCTTCTCCTAAATGAGTGACAATAGCAACATTTAAATTTAAAATTTAGAAACACTTCTTTCTTGCAATATATAGCTATTCCTATATTCAAATGATTCTGATATAACAGCCAGAAATCCTGATGTCAGTCCTGAAAATCTTTATATATTTACTTCTCCTGAACAGGTGTTCTTATTGACATCAGGTTTTCACTAAGCACTTTTGTAGCAGTATGTAGCTGGTTCTGAATGAAATGGTGTTCATCTGACCTCCAACATGACTCCAAAGTGGCCGTCTTGAAAATCTTGTTATCGCTATTCTTTTGCATGAATGGTGGCATTGACATGGGGTTTTCACTGAAACACTTATCTCCATATTTACTTAGTTGTGAGTGAAACTTTTGCAGAAATGACCACCAGCATATTTGTACTTTTGTGAAGGAGTTATGAAGACCAGAGCTAATCGACCTTGAGGTCAGATCAAGGGTCGTTGCTTGCATTTGTGTATTTCATTGATCTAATGAACACAGTGACTTTTGCATACACAGATGAGCTTTGACCAGACCTTGTGTTTAGTTGCAGTCCATTGAGACAAGTTTGAATGTACACTGACATTGATTTTAAGGTCAAAAGTCTTGACTTGGTCTTTTAGTTGAACTTGGCTGTGAGCATGATAACACAAGCAAGAATGAATACTGTATATACTGACTTCAGCTACAAACTGCACAGACCCAGATCTGCCATCACATAAGGCAGCAGATCTGGGTCTGTGCAGTTGGTTAGGAGTTATAAGTAAAAAACCAACATAGACCAAGTCCATTTTGCTATGGCAGATCTTTAGTGTTTCCAGTTTGACTAAACTTGTAAGCAAGTATGTATGTTAGATTTTTTTTATCAAAGTCATTTTGCAGATATATTTGTTAAATACCATGCATGTACCACTTAACTCTTTACCTTCTGCAAGTACTTACTGCCCTGCCTACTAGCCTGATAAGCAGCATGCCTTCTAGCTGCTGTTTGTAGGCTGAACCCCAGAGCATCATAATGGCTGCCAAGTGAGAGCTTCTTGAGTTAGTGCACATGCTGTCTACATTCTCTATATCAACCTTTTCCCATGCAAACTATGTAATTTAATGAAATCTAATATTTTAAACACTTACCAAAGTTTTGTGCCACTCATTTCCACCAACAAGTACATATAAACTTAGGAATAAATGTTTAAATTCACATATTCATAATAAAAATATATACCTCAAGATATCTGTTGTGTTTATAATGTATATTAGACTACTTTTCTCACCACTATTTTGCATAACTGGAATATTTCTTCGGGAAAATACTGTAAAAAGAAATCTATCTCCCTTGCATTTTCATCTAAATTAAATGTTGGCCCTGAATCTACTGTAAAGTCGTCCAAATGTAATTATCCCACATGTCCCGACCAGAAAAGATCATCGTGCATTTCATCCTCAGATTCAGATAAATCTGAAATATCAGGTGTTGAAACAGGACTTATACTAATGTCCGATCCTTCGTCTTTAATCGGATCATGAAAGGCAGTGTCATTTGCAATGTCATCAATTTCAAATCCTTCAAAACTTTCATTGGAATTGCCGTACGAATCCATGAATATTGCCATTTTGTTTCACTTTGACAATTGACCTTGTTTTCAAAAGAAATTGCCGCTTATATGCTGTAAAACTTCTAATAGAACACTTTCATCATTTTGTGTAAGGACTATTATCATTGGCTAAATATTGTTAAACAGACCAGATTTTTGCGATTTCATCTAATGCAAAGCTTTAATACAAAACGTTTATATGCGTCTCTGGGGTTTCCCATCCCTTAGCCAGAAATGCATGTATGAGCCAGCCAGGACAGAGAGAGTATTATTAGCAACTTGTATATGCGTCTCTGGGGTTACAAGGCTATTTTTTAGCATCACATATATGCATTAGCAGAAGGTAAAGAGTTAATTCACTTTTTTTTTTTTTAAAGAATTATTGATTATAGATTTAAGCAAACTTAGATTATAGGTATATCTTGACATTGTCTGGGGCGAGTTCAGTGATTTTCTATCCATGATAGGCTGTTCAATCTCAAGGTAATGACACAAATTTGTACTGCACATACAGGTATCTTGTAAATATGTTAGCTCGGACATTTAAGAAAATAATTGTGTTACCAGGTTTGGTATGTTAGAATTCTGAAGAAATTAGACTTTGTTTCAATACTCAGCATTTAAAACAAATAAAAGGACAGAAGAAACGGACTTATAGTACTTATAATAGATTCCTGGGAAACATTTTCAGCCAGTAGAGCATCAGTCTCTGAGGGACTCTTGTGTAATAAAAGACCTTGTGGATGGAGAGGTCTGAAGTATTTACAGAGAATAAAGGAGATCTTTTGATGGTTCTTCTTGTTTGGAATATGATATTGAATGCTTTTATATTTCAGGGGAAGTATGTAGAAATTCAGTTCAGCAAAGGAGGTGAACCAGATGGTGGAAAGATCTCCAACTTCCTGCTAGAAAAGGTTAGAGGTGGTCAGAAATCTATCATTATGTTCACATTTTTGGGATAGAGCTGCGCAATATATTTGTATGAAGAAGGATCAGTACAGGATAGGAACCAAATCCTGTGTGAAAATATTTATGTAACCAGTTTTCCAACTTAGAGAGACCAGCGTATTTACTGTTTTATCTTACTGTAAATAAAATTAACTTTTGGTTTGTTCAGTTTTGGTGACTCATAGGAATTGCATCAAAACATAAATATTTATATTAACAAAACATGAAATTGTACAAAAAAGGTTAGACAGGTGTTTTAAACAGTCCATGTGTTGACTTCTGGTTGCATAAGTTGTATGTACAATATATGCTCTGATTCATCATTGAATCCTTTTATGCAAGGAAAAATCACAAACAGAAATATTTCCACACCATTATCAGCCTTATACCAGAGATGTCATCCATTCTAATTTTGACAGAGTCATTCCAGTTTTGAACCACATATTACTCCATTGCAATCATTTCTATCAAATTAAGACTGGCATTTTATCTAGATCACAGAATTGTTCATGACGTCTGATTCAGTCAAAGCTTACCTAAGCACTTGCATCACAAAATCGGCTGAATATTTGATCAGTCAGAAATTATGTCAGCCGTGCATCATGATTTGCCATTCAGATTTGGAAACAATTGGCACATGAGGATTATGTCTTGATAAACAAAATAATATGTGCTACAGAAATTCTAACCAGGATAATGCAGGTGATCAACAGTGGGCAAATACCTTGCCTTGGCTATCTTTTCTGTATGGACTTCAGTGTGTCACATGATGGTAAAGAGAATTATAAGAACATTTCATCCAAAAGTATAGCATTTTGAGTAGGTGAGTGCAGTGTTTACAGATGGATAAAAATTCATGTATTTTATGTCAAGATTCAGATTCATTGAAGCTGGCATTCCTACTGAATATAGTTAGGTATAAGTTGAGTCTAACAGCAAACATAGACTCTGATCTGCTGTCATATCTTGTGCCAACAGTTTACGGTCAGTGTTAATTGTTTGTTCTAATGATTACTCCGAACAAACTGCATTGACCCAAATCTGCCAGCGTATTATGCAGTGGCAGATATGGATCAGTGCAGCTTGCAATTAAACTTGAAATATAAGTGAGCATAGATGGTATTTCACATACATAAGGATTGGCAGATCTGTTAGTCTACTGTTCACAAAAGTATGGACTTTCCCATGTTTGAAAATGGTGAATTATTGGAATTGTATAGGCCTATAAAATCTTAAAGAAATGTACTAGATGCAAAGTTGCAACAATTCTCACATTGGCATCATTTTCAAGAAAATATATATATATATATATATATATATATATATATATATATATATATATATATACACACACACACACACATGCCATCAAGACTAAGTTAATTTCCGTCAAATTACATCTCCTTTGACTAAAACTCATTAAAAATAATTAGTATTAATTTATCTCTCTTGCATTCATATAATTATGTGATAAAAAGTTTGCATAACATTTGAAAATATAAAAGAAACAACAAAAGTACTGACTTTTCCATATATTTATTGATGAATTTTTCCAATCTCTTACAGTCCCGAGTCGTTAGCCAAAACGAGAATGAGAGGAGCTTTCATATATTCTACCAAATTTGTGCCGGGGCTGATAGTGCACATAAAGGTAAAGACCTGTTATTACTTATCAGAGGAAAAATCTTGATTCATTCATATTTATTAGTAATTTTCTTTGAGTGGGCTCTGATCAACAATACATATGTTAATTTAGAGCAAATGAACAACCCTGGTTATTTATTTCTATTTCAAATATGTACACACAGTTTATCCTTTAGGAAATAAATTGTTCTACCTCTCGAATCCATCCTTCCTGAAAAGATGCAAAATGTTCTTTTCTGTCTATATGACATACTTTTCAGCACTAGGTGCCTATCTGTATACTAGCTGTTCACCAGTTTTAAGCTTTCACTGCAATACAAGCAATGTCATTTGCCATAGCCTGTTATATCCAGCAAGATCATTTTTAGTTCTACCCTTCAGTAAAATCAGTGTGGTATAACACGGTGAGTAATGGTTTCTGCAAGTCATTGGTAAGCCTACATGTGAATTTTCTGTTTTTGACATTTTCTTTTGCAGTTTCTGGACTTCAATTTTCTGACTTGGTATATGGTATCATTGACAATTTTAGTTTGTACATTTTATTTGTGAACACTGGTTAAATTTCTCACATTATTTTGAACAAGTGCTTTTATCAATTTTAATGCATGTCAGCATTACCTTGCAGTGATTGCAGTTTGGTGTGTGCCTCATCTGTACAAAATGCACTCAACATTACCTTGCATTATTTGCAGTTTGGCATGTGCCTTATATGCACAAAATGCACTCAACATTACATTGCAGTGTTTGCAGTTTGTGGTAAGAGGTAGTATGGTCTTTGATACTGCTGGAAAATTTGGAAGGGAGAGGGAGATTTGAGAAGTCAGTGTCATCGCATTGCAACTCCATCCAGAAACCTTGTTAATGGCTAGTGACAGGAAGCAAAGGTTTTCCTTCCCTATGCCTTCTTGCAATCATCACTGACTTATCTCTCTGATAGCCTGCCAAAAATATACCTATAGTCACCAAAATCTTCATTTATCAGGATCTTGGTTCCAAAAGATGATGGCAAACTCAGACTATTGATACATTTAAGCCAGCTCAACAAATAAGTAGATGTACCAAAGTTAAGGAGGAAAAGTAAGTACAATAGTTAAAGAGGGAAATATCTTGGGTGGTAAGTAGTATAGTTAAAGAGGGAAATATCTTGGGTGGTAAGTAGTATAGTTAAAGAGGAAAATATCTTGGTTGGTAAGTACTTTAGTTAAAGAGTGAAATATCTTGGGGCAGCCAGTTGGCAAAGTGATCTAAGGCATTGTCTTTACAGACCACTCACAGCTCAACTCAGTCTGCATGGGTTCAGATCTTGACTCAGCCAGCATGGGTATGTGAGAAAGCTTGCCAGTAGCTTCCCATTGGTTGGTTGTTTTTCCTGGGTTCTTTCCTCATTAAATATACTGGCCACCATGTATATCATGTGCTGAAAAATGCATTAAGCCCCAAAAGACCAAATAACTAAACCATATGGGTATGGAACTTTTCATTCATCTCATCATTGCTCATCTCTCTCCCATGTAAATTGTATCGATTATGAAGTTATCAGAGTCAGACTCCAACAGTTTGTGGATTTTCAGAGAGAGTTTCTCCTTGGGTGCTAAATGTGGTGGATTTAATTCTTCTTGGCTCCCTATTCATGCAGATGGCTCTACAGTCTCTGTGGCACCTCTTTTCATTTTATCAGATCATCATGATATGATCTTGATTGACATAAAACAATTCCTACATTATTGAAAATTTTTAACTCAGATAAGTTCAGACTTTCAGCCAGAATCTCACTGTAGCAACTATCCCATAAAACATGTTTTTTGATAGCCCTGGTTTCAGTATGTATGGTGAATGAGTTTCATGCCCTTTTGATGGACCCAAATTATCTTCAGTTTAGAACAGATGATTTCATTGTCCTAATAGGGCATCTGGGTTTCTTAGATAAGAACCAGTTACTCTTTTCAGTCAACCAGAAAGTGGTCAAAAGTCTCTCTCCTCAAATGACAGGTTGAGAAAGGCAGCAATGCAAGACCTAGACTGAGCTCACAAGCACTGTTTGAAATGCTCTGAGAAAAGTCATGGAACCCTACAATGCCTCTTTCTTCTGGTAAAGGCTGGAAAAGAGGATGTAACTTTTTAGGCTTTAATGTCTTGACTGAAGTGGGTGGTATGCTTAGCATATTGTGAGGCTTACAAATGCAGATATGTAATGTTTCGATCTGAGACAGCTTTGAGGTCTTCTTGAGTTTCTAATGCCAAGATCTAGTGCCACTGAGGTGAGAATTCAATCTTCTGGTCACTGCATTCGAGATGACCAGACCTAGTAAACATCAGCACAACCTCCTTGCAGATGTGAGTTTATAACTTTTCGTTGGATTTGCATGGAATTGTTCTTGGTAAGAAATGTCTTTTTTCTCATTTCCTATTTATTGATGTCATGTATTAACAACACTTGGTTTTGCTGCCTTCATGTTAGGGGTCTGAAGCAGTTTACCCATCATATAGGGACTCCAGTCATATTGTTCCCAGAGGATACCTGTGGTAGAGGTTAGATGCTCATGTATTTCCTACTAAAGTTACCTGTCCTCCTAACATGAATGTTGTTGGAGATCATATTCAACGGAAAAAGTACATTTTTTAGTAGATTATGTTTCTCCAAGAATATTTACTCAGTTCCATTACAGCTAAGAATTCCCACACCTCCCTTCAATGTGAGCATCCTTGTTGATATTTTGCTCAAGCTTAAACTGGCAAATATCCAGTATATGGGTAGCCACCTAGCAGTCAAAAGGGGAAGTAATTTTGGAGAGTTTCTTCCCATTGTCGACATTATACGCATGGTAAAGATGACATTTTTCATCTTTCCTGGAGGACTGGATAGGTGAGGTAGTGGAGTTTATTAGCTAACATTAATGTGATACGTATTCACCAAGATACATAATTTACAAAAACATTTCACTTTTCAATAACAATGAACCACATGTGGTTACATGCAATATACTGTGCTATAGTATTTACACAAACTTGTATTGTCTGTGCAGTATAGGCTGATAAGGTCACATACAATGTGACCCCACTATAGCATGCTCCGTTATAATATGAATTCGGAGATAACACGGCTGTGGTATGGCTCCTGAAATTTCATATACATGTACTTTTCTCATTAACGATTATTTTTCTTTCTTAAAAGAACAAAAATAACATGTAAAAAACTTATTTTCATTTTTGGGGAGAGATCATGTATGAATTGTAATATAAGTTGATCGTGGCATGACTCCTGCAGTTTCATATATGTGTATTTTCCTCGTTGAAAAAAAATTCTTCTTAAAAGTACGAAAAATAACGTGTAAAAAATTTATTCAGGGATCATTCTGGGCTTCGCCATTGCCATAAATTGCAATTTATATTCCTTGCTAGTGACAAAATATACCATCTGGCGATTTTTTTTCTCCAACATTATTGGATGTTTAAACTTGTTTATACGACCTTGGGTTTGGAGTGAAGAAATTCAGAGACATCATGAAAGGAAGCTTCAAACTTGATATATACACTGGAATTTATCTGTTGTTAGATAAACAAATTCTATATTCATGTTGACAAATCATTTTAACAGTGCATTGTTATATCATAATCTGCTTAATTCTGACATCTGGCAGAGTACTGTATGCTGTGAGATCTCGTCATTTTTTTTGGGGGGGGAACATTTTTTGTAGCATCTATCAACCGGATGAGTCTTTATCTCATAATGGATCTTTCGGATGAAATAGTGTCAGATTATTGATCACTTGCTAGCAATTAATATATTTATTTTGACTGACCTTTGTATGTGGATGGTAAGTAAAATTCCTCTTATTTTCCTCATAGAATTAAATCCTTCAGAACACTCATATTTTCTATAGTAATCCCTGTCAGGAAAGAAGAGGACACCTGTGTGTTCATCGTCTGTTGGCCTTTTTTAAAAAACAATTTCTAACGCATGCATGGAAGGCAGCATAATTCTGATACCAGAAATGTCACACACAAAAAACAAAAAAAATTTTTTTTTTTAAAGAAACAACAGAGATCTACTTGTTGGTTTTTCTATGCTACCTGGAATTGCTACAGTCACCCAGATTTTGAAGGCAGGAAAAGTAATTGCTACAATTGACAAACAATGGCTAATTCCTTTTGTTTTTAAAATGTATCCAGAAAAAAATAGTTTTGTTGAAACTTCAAAGAAAACTGATCACCTTTGAAGTACTGATCATTCATATAAATATTAAACCAATGGAAAAAAAATTCAGTCTCAGTCAGTGTTCTACAATTATTTGATTGTTGCCGCCACAATAAGAAATGTACATCTGTTTGGTCCTCCAGAGCTTTCCTTTAGCGGTAACTTCAATAACACATGCACCCTTCATCAAAGAAAGCCAACTACAATTGTCAATAAAAACAAATAACCTTTCGTCAGAGGAAGTCAGCTGTAAATTTAAATAAAAGCAATGGAATCTGATAGGTTGTTGCATTTTCCAAAGTGACTGGAATATGTTTATTGTGCCATGAAAGTTTCATTTTTGCAGGAAAAAAATTATGCTTACGTTGGCTACAAACGGTGGCACAAAATGCAAATTAAATTTCCAATCTTTTGAAACCATAGATATATGGCCGTCAAGTTAATTGAAGATAGGGTGTCGTGCAAAGATGTTTGTTAAACTTTTTAATCTGTTCAAGATTTCATTTCCCTGTCAGTAGCCTCATCCCCTGGGTAGCCTTGGCAAGATGATACTGTCTCCAGCTGACCCAAATCTAGGCCAATTTAAGTACATGTACCTGTAGCATGTAAACAGCTGTAACCTTGTGCTACTTGCAGCAATTGTAGTGAATTGTTGAGTGTCCATCGGATATAGATCAAAACGAGGACTACCATTTTTTTTAATAAATACATGATATTTGTTTTCTAATGGGATGTGAGTCATACATGAAGTTTTTAACATGTGATCTATACTCAGATTCATGGGTTTATTATATACAAGTATTGTACTAAACAGATTATGGATTGTACTACACAAATGTAAGTTGTCAATATATAAGTGTTTTTCAGACTAGTTTGTCTTTATTTAATCAAAAGCATGTATTTTTGCACCCACTTTTATTACACCCCCCCCCCCATTGGCCATATTTTAGGTAAATGCATCATTTTCTTCAGCTTACTGACTTGGTTGATTATAACACTGTTTGGTCTATAACACGGTCTGGTTCTGTGGACCTCAAATTACGTGTTATTCTGGGGTCACATTGTATTTTAATTAAAATCTCAGTTTTTTTAGGGGAAAAGTGCTCAATATGACAAGTTTTAACCCTTTATTTTATAAATTTCTTATTTATTTTGCCTTTGTTGTTTATTGGATATATATTTTACATAATTTTAACATTTTCCTTTTTATCTTTTATTTTGTGCAACCTGTTTACATTTATTTGGAAGGTTTATTTTCCTAAAGTTTCCTTTTTGTTGGAGGTTCGTTGGTGGTGACTTTTCTTGGGGGTTGAGTGGTGTGGCTTTTTGTTCAGGGTTGGATGATGGTGTTTTTTTGTATCATTACATTTTTAAAACTTACTTTTATTCATTACCATGCAGTCAGTAGTGTGCTGGTGTGGCATTAATGCCTCTATACTTATATTCATGTCAATATTTCCAGCCAATGATTTCTTGAGGTGGGGAGGAGAGGTGAGGCACTATTTCCCAAAAGGTCACTTTTTCTAAGAAAGAACCTTCGTTGAAATTTATAATTTCATAGTGAAAATTTTATAATTTCTTCTCAAATTGTCATGAAACAAGCAGAGTTTATAAGGAAAACAAAATAAATCAAAAGTAACAGTGTGAACAGATACTTAAAAATAGTAATAAATAATCAAGATAAAAAAAGAAAAAGTTAACAACTTGGAATGTATGCATGATCTTTAAATGATAACATGTTAGCAGTATACATGTGAACAACAACAATTTTGAAGTAATTATAATATTTATTATGGAGCAAAGAAATTATTTTAGTTCTAATTAAATTCCTAACACCACCAATGTATATTGTGACTCCAGAAAGAAATCCACTTTTAAATGTGAATGATTATAGTCAGTAAACACACCCAAGCACCTGTGATGCATTCATTTTGTAAAACATTTTGGGAAGACTTTCAGGCCAATGGTTTAATTTCCATCTTAAAGTATGTATTTACATTTAAAATATTTATGTGAAATATGAGTTTTACTACTAATATTTTCAGGTTTTGCACTATGTTGAATTTTGTGCTATGTATGGTGAAGCAGAGAGGTCTAGTAATGCTTGTATATTTCCACTGAATGGCATCCTCTCAAGCTGACCTAGGGCAAAGTCTTCAACCCTGTATCACTCCTGTTTGTACTGTAATGTACTCTTAAATTGGTTGCATGTCTCAGATGTTCAAGACAGGGTGGGTGGGGCAAAAAAAAAATTTACCACAGGTATTACTGCTAAATTGAAATGGACCTCTAAGACCAGTAGAATCACTTCTTGAAGATCAAAAGAAAAAGAGCATGGGCAATGATGTTGTTGTTGATGACAAATGAAGGAAAGTTGATGGGTTTATTGTATCTCTACTTTTGTGGCAACTTTTCTCAATATTTATGTATCCAGTATTTCATGTCATATATATATGTATGTATGTGTGTGTATATATATATATATATATATATATATATATATATATATATATATATATATATATATACAGCCTCTCATTCATTATTCTTTACATATCAAAATCAGGCTGACCACATTGTGGGGTGTCAGACTAAGCTGTTGTTTGTCAAAAAGGATGAATGATTGTGCTTAGCAACTTGTCTTGATTATTAAGCTGGGAAAGTCAGTGTTTCTTCCTTTGCATGTTTGTACCATTGGTGTAAATTCTGTGAATAGCCGTGGTGAAATTAAGGTTTATAGATGCAATGAGTTTGTTTGTTTAAAAAAAATTAGCTTTTGACTGAAATATTTAAGCTTCACACTTATTATTCGATGTGGCAGAATTTAAATTGAAGTCAGCATTGGAGTTAGGGAACTTCTGTGAGATAGACATTTCCAAGCTGAATCACTTGTGGTGATTCCATTTGCTCCTAAAGTTTAGCTCAGGCAAGGACATATATCTGCTGCTTGGTGTTGTGATTCTAGGACTTAAACTTTGTATCAGAAGTGAAACCAACAACTTTATTAAAATGAACAAATTTATTTCTCTAAGACACAAATTGAAAATTTAAGAGACACTTACAGTATTGTGAATTAAATCCCAAATAATCCTAAATGTCCTGTCATAATTCCAAAAGTATAGAATATTCCAATAGTCTTCAATGTCCTGATGTACCACAGTGGTACAATCCAAAATGTCTTTAGCACTCAATAATCCCAAAGTAGTGTCTGAGTTCAAAAATCAGTGATCACTTTGTAATTTAAACAATGAGTTAAATAAGTAATTCTTCTCAAATTATATCTGAACACAACTGTAAATGATTCCACAGACTGATCATAAAACAGGAATGAATAATTGTTTACAAAACCTCTATCTATACAAATATCCACTTGTCTTATGATGCAATAGATTGTTTCAGATACCCAAATTTCGGATGGAAAATTCAGCTAACTCTTAAACTCAGATTCAAGTAAACATCTTGTTCACTACTTAAAACCTGTCAAAAGTCAGGTTTGCAAAACTCCATATACAACCCTCAATCACAACCATGACAAAAGTCAGGTATGCAAAAACTCTATCCACAACCCTCAGTCATAGGCAAAAATCAAGATCACAGTGTAAATCATATATACATAACAGTGGAATGTGATTTTCAAATGATCAACCAAGTAATTCAAACACTGAAAACAATTAAAACAACCAGCTAACTAATGAGGCATGTGGAAAATGACAAAGTTCACAAAGATGCTTAATTTTGCAATTGAGGAAGGCAGAGGTGTGCACAGTTGGGGGGCAAAGGGTCGTGCCCTTTGAGGGATGTGGCAGGGCACCCCTCCATTTCTTTCTAGCCAGAACACTGCATATATACATAGATATCTAAATGTTTCATAGTGCCCTTTATATAATTAGGAACATGCTGTACAAAAATGAAATACATGCATGATTTGTACAATAATTTAGTTTTTAAGATTTGAATTTATAATGAAATTATTTATGTTTATTTATGTATGCCTTGCAGTTAGACTTTTATATATAGTATATGGCCACTATAACTCTCCAGTTTAACATTTAATTGACAGAAAACATGGGGATAACAGATCCACAGTACTACACTTACCTCAATCAGAGTGGCACATATACTGTGGAAGGAACCGATGATGTGAAAGAATACAGAGATACGTTGGTATGGTTGTCACAATTATATTCAGTTACTAATTTACAGTTACTTTAAATATATTCTATTTTAATGTAGGCATTAAATGTTTCTCCCATAATCTTAAAGTGGCACTGCTTGCTTTATTGTTTGTTGAGAAAGCAACTCGGGTTAAAATAATCTGATTTACTTACTACTGTTATGTTGTTATTGCAATGGAAAAAGTGAAGTATTTACATACAGAAGGCTGATTTTTTAAAACATAATTTTATGTAAAAAAATTGCATTGCACCATATGATCATGCAAAATGCAAAAACAGACATGCATGGGCAGATCAGGGTCTGTGTCTGTTCTACTGATCACTCTTAATAAACTGCATAGACCCAGATCTGCAGCACATTATGCAAGGTAGATATGGGTCAGTGTAGTTTGCCATTGGACAGTATACTTGTGAGTGTTTACTTTTGGTATTCAGTAAATACTGAATGAATGATCATGCAATAGATGTACTTCTTAATTACAGCCTTTGAATGATTTGGACTCCAAACAGTCCATCAGTTTCACTATACTGTGCATGCCTCAGATTTGTAATGTTCACAGGCCTATATTTATGTAAATTGGTAATTTTGTTCTTCGCACAATCTTGTTAGTGCAACTGGTCATGCAGTTCATAATGTTACTGGACTTGTTAAATGTTTTGGATATCACCAGAACAATCACTATGCTCCACAATTTTGAGTTAATTCCATGTTGGACTTGTAACTGAATGCGATGTGTAACAGAATCTTGTGAATGCAACTGGTCTTACAGATTTGATGGATCACCATGAACTTGGTAAATGTTATGATCATCTGAAGGTATTCATGTCTTAAGATTAATCTTTGTTTTGTGAGAGTTGTTGCTTTTTTTGTGCTGAATGCAGTGTCTTTTTAACATAACTAGTCCCCCAATTTTTTTATGGATTGCCATGAAACTTGGTAAATATTTTGGTCATCATCTGAAGACATGCACATCAACATATTTCATGATAGACTATACATGGTGATCAGTAAATTCAGTGGAGAAAAACCCCATGAAAACCTGAAGAAGAACCACTGACTCATGGGAACCAGGTGGCAATCTTTCTCAAATACCCACCTATGCAGAGTCCAAGACTTGAACCCATATGGACAGAGGTGAGATGTCAGTGATCTGTGAAGGTGAACACCTTAGACCACTTGGCCACCTGGGGCCCCTTTTTGACTTGGAGTTTGATCTGGTGTTTGATATAATATTGTGAATGCAACTAATCTCACAAATTCTTTGGATTGCCATAAAACATTGTATGCATTGTGCCATACATCTCAAGATGCACATGTGGACAAATCACAGTGCTCTTGGAATTTTTGTTAGAGTTATTGCCCTTTTTTTCTGGCAACTGAAGGTAGTGTAAGATGGAATCTTCTGAATGAAACTTGTCTTACATTTTTATTGATCACTGTGAACTTTGTTACATATTATTGTCATCATGTATACATGTATATGTTAACAAATCTTTGTGCTCCTTTGATTTTTAAAAGAGTTATTTCACTTTTTGACATACACCTAGATGCAGTATATGACAGAATTTGTGAATGCAACAATGTCTGCATTGTGGCAGTTCATAGTGATGTCTATCACTGGGACATCATGCTGAAAACATGTGGCATCATGTCCCACCCAGCCACAAAATTATCTTGACACCAGGCTGACAAATCCTAACACTAACCTCTTAATGCTGAGTGCCAAGCAAGGCAGCTGCTTTTACCATTTTTACAAGTCTTTGGTATGACTCAGCTGGGGTACAAACCCACAACCTCCAGCATCCCAGATGGATGCTCTAACCACTTAGGCCACTGGAGCGGTCATGAATGCAACTATTTTTGCAGTTTATAGTTGATTGCTGTGAAACTTAGTACAGTTATGGTCATCATCAGAAGGCATGCATGGTGACCAGTCATTTTTAATGCATTATGTTCAGAGTAGTTGTGCCCTTTTAGTGACTATAGACTCAATTGCCACCGTAAGGTAGTGGCAGACTGTGGGAGAGGTGGAAGTTTATTAACATGAGCAAATTGGTCACCATTCATCTCATGTTTTTATGTGTGCTATGACTAGGTACAAAAAGAAACAAACAAAAATATTATCTTGACTGACTTAATGTCATTGAGTTGAAATTGGTTGTAGGTATCTTCACTGAACAGCAAGCTTTAAATGCCATTGATCTACCTTGAATTCATAACTAAATAAATGATAAGCAATATTTTCCAGGGATAAGTCTGCAACAATATTTAATGACTGGGACATAAAAAAAACAAAATTATTAATAGTGACGGAAGGGAAGAGAAGGATGCTAACCACTTGGAATGCTGATTATTATTGTTTCTATCTCACATATACTAGTTTCAGTGAATAATTTCAGATTTGAAAATCATATCTTGATTTATCATTCTTCCTTAACTATTTGTAAAAAAATTGTGTTCATTATTTTTAGCATTATGATGTTATTTCACAATGCTAATTACAGTAGACATGTCATAAAATGCTTATGTCACACTATGTCATAACAACCAGAAGTGCCACATGGTGATATCAGAAACACAATTTCATATAAAATGAACATTCATGTCAGATCCTTCATGTGTTAGATAATGTTATTGAAATGATATGTTGTCAGTGTGTGTTGTTATATAAACATTTTATCAGGAGATGAAGGATGAACCATAAGTGTCCAAAAGTAAATCAACTGAACCATGAGCCATGTTTGCAAAATGTAAAATACATAATTACTGAATTATGCAACCAGTAGGATCTTACATGTGCATTAATGTTTCATGAAACTTATTAAATGTGTAGATGAGATATTATGTATGAATGTCTGGATGTATGGATGGATGGATGGATGGATGGATTGATTGATTTGTGTGTTTGTATGTATGGCTGTATGTATGTATGTATGAATGTTTAACAACACATCACCATAATCCTAGCTATAAAATGCTGATTAATGTAAAATAAAATATAATTTGTTTGTTTCATTTTTGTTTGTTTTAAGCACACTTTTAAGACAGTAGTTATATCATGCCTAGGAAAGATAAAGGTAACAAAATTCTACAAAAAGTACATGAAAAAAAAAGGATAAAGGTTAAAAAAATAAAAGTGAATATTTCTTGTATTAATTTCACACATACTGCTTGCTAATTTAAGAACCTGTGTTAATTGCTGAGTAAGTCATTTGTGTATACTTTCAGCATGCAATGAAAGTGATAGGCCTAGATGAACAGACTATAGAAGATGTATTATCACTTGTAATGGGGATCCTGCACCTGGGTAACATTAGCTTTGTGGAGAAATTGAACTATGCTGCCATAGGGGACAGTGGATGTGAGTTTTGATAGGTAGAATGTTTTGGAAAAACATTATATTGCCAACAAAAGCAAGTCTTATGATGATAAAAGGTGATATCAGACCATATTATGATAAGATACTGACAGCAGTGATGATAACAAAGATGCCAACAGTGACACTGGCAGCAATATTGATAGCAAACCATAAGATGGTGTGATGCTGGCAGCGACACTGATAGCAATGTTGATAGCAATGATGCCAACAGTGACACTGACAGCAATGTTGTTAGTTAACCATAAGATGGCATGATACTGACACTGACAGCAATGATGATAGCTAACCATTAGATGGTATGATAACTGACACTGACACTGACACTGACAGCAATGATGATAGTTAACCATTAGATGGTATGATACTGACACTGACAGCAATGATGATAGCTAACCATTAGATGGTAAGATGCTCTAAATGAAACTGACAGCATTGATGAAAGCAAAGATGCCAACAGTGACACTGACAGTAAAGATGATAGCTCAATATAAGATGGTAAGATGCTGATTGTCACACTGAGAGCAATGGTGATAGCTAACCATAAGATGGTAAGGTGCTGTGAGTGAAATTGACAGCATTGATGATACTAATGATGCTGACAGTGACACTGATGGCAGTGGTGACAGAAAAGATATCAACAGTGACACTGACAGCAATGATAACTAACCATAAGATGGTATGATACTGATAGTGACACTGACAGCAATGATGATAGCTAACCATTAGATGGTAAGATGCTGGCAATGACACTGACAGCCAAAATGATAGCTAACCATAAGAAGGTATGATGATAACAGTGACACTGAGAGCAATGATAGTAGCTAACCATAATATGTTAAGATGCTGAAAGTGACACTGACAGCAATGATGATAGCAGTGGTGCTGACAGTGACTCTCATAGCAGTGATGATAGTTAACCATAAGATGCTGACATTGATACTGGCATCAATTATTATAGCAAAGACACTGACAGTGACCATCACAGCAATCATGGTAGCTAACCATAAGCTGGCAAGATGCTGACAGTGACACTGACAGCAATCATGATAGCTAACCATAAGCTGGCAAGATGCTGACAGTGACACTGACAGCAATCATGATAGCTACCATAAGCTGGTAAGATGCTGACAGTGACACTGACAGCAATCGTGATAGCTAACCATAAGCTGGTAAGATGCTGACAGTGACACTGACAGCAATGATCATACATGTGACCTTCAATCTGACTTATGGACTAATGATGCTGATGTAATGATCATAACTTTTTGTTGATTTTTGCATGCAAGACAAAATCTTTAAATGATTGAATAAAATGCATTAAATTTTGAAAATGTGTAATTGATTTTAAAAGAAATTGTAGATCTTCATAATAAGTATGGTCTTCAGTTTTAAAAATCAACATGTATGCTAGATGGATTATTTCTCACATTCCTTCTTGTGTATGATCATGTTTTACAGTGTAGAACACTGTTGCAGGATGGCTCTGTTCTATATGACATATGACTTTCATTCTGACTTATTGACTGATTTGACCTTCTGCTGGGAGCATAGTGCACACAAAAGTAGCAAACTCCCAATTTATATCATCACTTGATCATTCTTTCACAGTAATCAATATTGGCATTAATTGCAATACACTTATGTACTAAAATAGTCATTTGTTGAAGTTTACTGTCCCAGCTACAATGTTTATTTAGTAAAATTTTGAGTCCAAAAATTCAGTGTTGTAATTGGTAATTTTTTATTATTATTCATCCCATTATTATTTCTGAAGGTTAATTCATTTCTTCATAAAAGGTGAATCATTATTTTCTTTTGTTGTTGTAGGGTTTAACACCATTTTTCAGCACAAGATAGGCTATACATGGCAGCCATTATTAGTGGTGGAAGAAGAACCTGGGAAAACCCTGGAAAGAACCACCAACCCACAAGAAGCTACTGGCAAGCTTTCTCACATACCCACATTGGCTGAACCTGAGACTTGAACCCAGGCAGACAGAGGTGAGATGGCAATGATCCGTAACGGTGAACGCTTTAGACCACTCGGCCACTCAGGACCCCATTTTCTTTTGTCTGTTTCAATGTTATGTATAAAAGTTAAGTTTATTTTTTGTATCACTGAGCAAACTGTCTGCATTATAGTTCAGATGTTGTGCATTGCCATTACCATAGCTGTTTCAACCACTGTTCTTTGAAAGTGCAAATATCTTTAAATGCCATCTGAAGTTTACTTTGAAATTTTCCATGTAAACCTAAACTTTTATGCTCTGTCTTAAGATAAGGAAATTTTCAGTGGATGTTTTGCCATTTGAAAGTTACAACAGTATTCACAATATGCCATTTTTGACTAAAACCCTCATTTTTCATTCAGAAATGTGAGAAAGGAATCCTTCATTATGCTTTAATGTAGGATAGGAAAATTACATCCACGGGATCAATGTTGTTTATGTCAGACACCTGGCAAAGCCTTCTGATGCAGAATTATAAGCCTTGGATGGAATTATCCTATCCTACACTGTTGAATATGAATGATTCTATGAATCCTGTATGTATCCTGGCTTTCTCTGTCGACTGACCAAAAATATTTTGTTTCTAATAGTGTAGGGTCATTCTGATACTGATCAAACTTCTTTATACTGACCACCTGTATAAAATGACAAGAATTTATTTTTTTCCAATAATGTCCAGTTTAAAGAAGTTTTATTACAGAAGTTTTATTATATAAAAATGCCTTGCCCAAGGGGATATAAGTAGTGACAACACCAGACTCATACCTCCCAGTACTTGAGTCACAAGTGTTAACCTCTAGTACTAAAATACATTGTGAAGTCAGAGATGAAGACTATAGAAAATATGTGAACATTTAAAAAAATTTTAAAACTATTTATGTATGTTTTGAATATTGAATTATTTTGCATGCTTAAGTTAACTGAAAAAAAAACAGGAGTTTAATTTGTTATGTTAGAAGTTGGATGCTTATGCATATTGTTGCCCTGTGTTGATGGAGAAAGTAAATATTTTAGTAAATTATGTTTCTACAAGAATACTTACCAAATCACATTGCTAATAAACTTTCACACACCTTCCTGCAAATGCAAGCATCTTCATCGATGTTACACTCAGCTGAAACTGGCAAATGTCTGGTTGATGGGTAGCTGCCTAGCAGTAGTAAGGTGTGGTAATGGGTAAGAGTTACTTCCCTTTGTATGGTATTTTGATGGGAAAGAGAAAGTTTTTTCCTTCCAGTAGGGCTGGTTTCAATAGATAACAGAGCTTGTTTTCCTTACATTAATGTGATTGGATAGGACTTGTTGAAGAAACATAATTTACTGTCAAATTTATTTTCTCAATTATTAATTTATGTTGATGCAATTTCAGTTCTGGATTTCCCAGCCTTCCTTCTGGGCATCAATAAGTCCATGCTGGAGAAAAAGATCACCAGCCGTAAGATGGACAGCAAATGGGGTGGCAAGTCAGAGTCAATAGAAGTTACACTAAATGTAGAACAAGCAGAATTTACCCGAGATGCCTTAGCTAAAGTACTCTACACCAGGCTATTTGACTTTTTAGTAGAGGTAATCCTTGTATTTTGCTTGTTTTGTTGTTGTCATATATTTAAGCACATATAGGAGTGTAGCCTTCCCAAATTGTGTAGTAGCTTTGCAATTTGTTAGGAGTAATCAGTAAAACAAATAATATAAACCCTGAACTGCAGGTACATCCTACAGTGGCAGATCTGGGTCTATCTTTTTCTGCAGTTAGACTTGACTTCTAAGCAGGTATATTAGGTATTCCAGATTCTGCTTAATTTCATTAAAGAGTCTCGTTATCTTTTCATTCTACAAATGAAAGTCATGAGGTATCATGTACATTAATGGTGTTGTTAAGTCTGTTGGGTGGGTTCTATCAGCTTTGTCTTCTATGTAATAATTTAAATTGACAGATGTAACTATGTTTTCACCTCAGACCTAAGTAAATGCATATTAATTTGTGGGTTGATGACTATGGTCACTTTTTCTTTTGCATTTCAATTTGCACATATGAAAAAGATTTCATTTTTTAAAAATATGTTTCAGTAACTACAGTAGTGTTTGAGATTCTTTTCATAGTGCTGAACATTGTCTGTTATGCACATACCTTAAGCATTTCTGCCTTAAGTGCATTGGCTTAATTATTTTCTATGGAGTAAACCATACAGACAGATATGGATATATAGATAATCAGTAAAGTTTATTTTTCTAGTCGGTGAACAAAGCTATGAGGAAGGACCAGGAGGAGATCAATATTGGAATTCTAGACATCTATGGATTTGAAATCTTCCAGAAAAATGGATTTGAACAATTTTGTATAAATTATGTGAATGAAAAACTTCAACAGATTTTTATAGAGTTAACATTGAAAGCAGAACAGGTAGGTTTTGTCCCCATGCCTTTATGTTGAGATTATATTAGTTGTGATGTGAGATGTATCCTATATTAGTTGAAATGTGAGATGTAGCCTATATTATATAATATGTTTGATGTAGCCTATATTAGTTGAAATGTGAGATGTAGCCTGTATTATTTATTATGTTAGACTTAGCCTGTATTAGTTGACATGTGAGATGTAGCCTGTATTATTTAATATGTTAGACATAGCCTGTATTAGTTGAAATGTGAGATGTCACCTGTGTTAATGTTAGATATAGTCTATATTAGCTGAAATGTGAGATGTAGCCTATATGTGTTAATAAATTAGATATAGCCTATATTAGTTGAAATGTGAGATGTGTTGAAATGTGAGATGTAACCTGTATTATTTAATATGTTTAATGTAGCCTATATTAGTTGAAATGTGAGATGTAGCCTATATTAGTTGAAATGTAGCAGTCACTTGTCTGACAACAGCTATTGCATTATTATCAGTAGTTTTGTTTATTGTTTTGGTGAGGATTTTTGAGATGCTTATATCTCCCAAGGACCAATTTTGGCAAAGTTTTCTGTCCCTGTCAGACTTCTTCCAGGTAGAAAATGATACCTCTTGCTGCCATTTTCCCACATCCCAGAGGGGTAAAGACAAGTATTTCACAAGAGAAAGAGCCTCTGTCTCGAGGACCCATGGGTATTACAAGTTGTCTTGTAGGGCTTCCAAATCTTGTCTCTCAACCCGTTCCTGCTTTTGAAGGTTCTGTTTGCTACAGACATCTCCAAAGACTCATATGAGACAGATTCATATGAGACAGCAGGAAATAGAGACTTTACTACAGATGAGGATGACAGAGATCATTAACATGGCAAAATCACTTAGTTATAAAGTCTGATGGAAAGCTCAGATCACAAGTTTAATCTCAGTGCCATCCAGGAGGGAGGTTTCACAGTGTGCTCAACATCCAGGATGTGAATCTTTATCTTCCCATCCACAGGTCTTACAGAAAATTCCTGAGTTTTGCCTACGCGACATTGTGTACCAATTCAGGGTTCTTGTTTTTGGTCGGATTCTCAGCTCCAGGCTGTTCAACAAAGCTATGGACCAGATTGTTGCAAATTTCAGGACCACTTGCACGTTTTTGACATCTAATTATCCAGATGACATTCTTCAAAAACAAACAATTAACAATATTTTGTACAAAAATATGAAATCCCTTGTTTCTCTGTTGCTTCACATTTGATTTCTTATGAACAAGGTCAGATCTGATTTTATCCAGTATCAATGCCTCTTTCGTTTGGGTATGAAGTTTAATACCCTTTAAATTTAGTTTGCGTCCCTCAGCATCATGCCTTGGTGATCACCTTAGTTGTGTCTTCCACATGCTAAGTGAGTTGGATTTCAGCCAAGGAATTTCTCTGCCTCTTTTATCTTCTCAGCGTTGTGATAGGTCTTCTCATTTTGGGCCATTTGTTCATTTGACACCTGCAAATGTTCTTTTTGTGCCAGTGGTGGCCAAAATTTTCCTGACTGGACCAAATACATGTAGTTAATGATTTTTGTTTAGACGACATGAGGCTTCATCTCAGCAAATGGGATGCCTGTTTTGATGATGATGAGGAGGGTGATACTTGTAGTAGTAATAATGCCGGTGATAATGATAATGGTCCACTTGCAGTTAGTCATAGTGATAACAGTGTCATACCATTGATGTTATGCATCAGGTTAGCTTCCTTTGTTCAGCTTTGAACATTGTCAAAGTTGACAGTAATTTTAAAATATCCCATTAAAATTGTGACCAGTCATTATTTTTCTTCATTGTTTTGAAACATCTCTTCTGGCAGGTCATAAGATAGTGTTGAGATGATGATGATGGTCATAGATTTTGAAATAGTAAAAATGTTATCGATGATGATGATGATGATGATGATGATGATGATGATTAAATTTGAAATAGTACAAATGTTGTCGTTTAAACAATTAATACCTAGGATAACATTTACTGCATTTGAATAAACTTTAAATTCACATAACTATAAAGGAAATTTCAGATTTGTTTTAGCATATAATATCATTGATTACTGATAATAAACTGCATAGACCTGGGTCTGCTGGCACATTATGCAATGGCAGATATAGGTATGTGCAGTTTGCATTTGGACCTGACTTATAAGTGAGTATGTATGGTATAAAAATGTTAAATGCATGTATTCTTAATTTGTTCATGAACAGTTTTTACAAGATAGTATTATATATTCATTATTTTTCTTTTTGTTGGTAATACATTAGTGGTTTTATTAGTAATTATATTTTTGTTTGTTCTTAAATTTAGGGATTGTTTCCAGAGATATCCAAATCTTTAAATTCGTTGTTTGCACCAAACCTGAAATCCATGAAAAATAGTGAATACAAGTGTATATTTTCATTGTGAATACCAGTGTATATTTTCATTGTGAATACCATTGTATATTTTCACTGTGAATACAAGTGTATATTTTCATTGTGAATACCATTGTATATTTTCACTGTGAATACAAGTGTATATTTTCATTGTGAATACCAGTATATATTTTCATTGTGAATACAAGTGTATATTTTCATTGTGAATACCAGTGTATATTTTCATTGTGAATACCAGTGTATATTTTCATTGTGAATACAAGTGTGTATTTTCATTGTTTTCACAGGAAGAGTATGTACAAGAAGGTATCAAATGGACCCCTATAGAATATTTCAACAATAAAGTTGTCTGTGATCTGATTGAATCTAAAAGCCCTCCTGGAATCATGTGTGTATTAGATGACGTGTGTGCCACGATGCATGCTGTATCAGAAGGAGCAGATCAAACATTGCTACAGGTGAGATTGTTCAGAATTATTGCACATTGACAAATCTCTAGCATTTTCTGATTGGTCAGACTTCACAATTAATGAATGTCTGACATTTTCTGATTGGTCAAACTGCATGCTTTTGAGGCAGTACCAATCATATACTATCAGGCATGTGGACTCTATCATGTGATCATGACACTGTATTTAAATACTGGAACAGGTTTAAAGTGTCTGTCATCTTGACAATTTATAATTTCTAACCAGATTGTCACCAGGGGGTCCCTAACACTGTCAACTAGTTTGTGTTTGAAACCAAATGAGTTTCCTTAGTAACATGATTGCTATATTTGTGTTGGCAAGTCTGTTGTTTCAGACATCCAGATGTCATGTAGTTTATTGTGTTTGAAAACGTCAGAACAATTCTGTAAATATTTGCAACTTTGGGAGTTACATCTCTTTGAACATATGTATAAAAGAGTTACAATGTTTACTTGTTCAGGCTTTTTTTAGAAATATTAAAATTAGACTTTGCAAATATTGGATCTAGACAACACAGTTTTCACTGACAATTGACTGTTCTAGAAACTGTAAATAACAGTGCATGGTTATTTATATCAACAGCTTCTGTTTGGTTGAAACCCGAACAAGATGATGTTAGTGGCCACCTGGTGACAGACAGGTTAAAAATTATAAAATGTTGAAATGAAATGGCTAAGTTTTGTACATTTTTAATATCCAGAATTCTTTTCATTTTTAAATTGGTAAGAGGGTCCAAATGAATGGGAAACACTGTAATATTTCCCACTACACTTAATTGCCTGGATTAAAGGTCATGGCATTAACACAATGAAATAATATTGTTACATTATTTTGTGCATGTTTTGGGATAGCAAAAGCAATTACATTTTTTGCTGTCTGAAGGCATATTAAATTCTTTAATTTGGTGTCCAGAAAGGAGCAGTGGAAGACTAATATCCACCCCCACCCCTCAGTTACAAGTTAGTATGCACCTTGATGTGCTACCAGGAAGTAAAACAAGCATTTTTTTTTCTTTACATGTAGGGTAGTGTCCCTTGACAAGAAAATGCAGCCTTATAGATATTAGAGTCACAATATCATGTGTAGTATCCAAGATACTGGTAATCCCACAATCCACTGTTTAAACTTATGCTAATCAATGATAATTTAAATCTACCATACAAATGCACTTGACCTTTATTTCTGTGTAAGGAAGAAAAGAAGACAAACCGGATAAAAAAATTTAATTATAATTTTGAAGGTGTTTGTGACAGAAAAAGTGAATGTATTTTTGGTATTGAAAGTAGAAATACATGTATGATGGTCAGTCTTAAGTAGGAAGAATGAGGGCATCTTAAGGACCTGTGTTGCATGCATGCCTAGGAAGGGGAAATACCACAAGCAAGTTGCAATATATGAGTCACGGTGATTAAAAGTATTAATATTCTCTTTATATAATTTATTTTTCCTCATTTTAAAAATTTTATTGTTGTTATAAACCAGAGAGCTGCAGGAAAATAGTTGTATTAATCCATGCCACATAATGCTGCCAACAAGGATACTTCTTTTTTTGCTGCATGCTTCCTTTGAAATTACTAATCCATACAGACTCTTTTTGATGTATTTAATGAGATGAAATAAGAGGTCACTGTTGCTGATTTATGAGATGGTTGCTAACTGTTGAATCATGGTTGGTAATTACAGTAGTGATCAGCCACATTACTTGTAGATGTGGTTTTCATTTCTTTTCTTTTTTAGTTGGTTTGATTGTTTTTAAAGCAAAGAGGTTGAGTAATTGCTGAACAGCATGATTAATTAATGATACATAATTTGGCAGACAAGGATAATAATAATAATAATGAGGACTTTGTATAGTGTCTAATCTTTAGAAGCTCTAAGCGCTTTACAACATTTGACAAAAACCTTTAAAAAAAAAAAACAACATATAATGATATGATTACAAAAATAAAAATAAACACCACAAAAGTAGAAACAGAAAATATGCTGTAAATATTTAAGGCAAGGATACATTATTAGGTCTTTAAGTCTGTTCTTGCAGTTGAAATAGGTGAGTTTTAAGAGCGCTCTTGAATGAGATCACTGTGTCTTTGTGTCTAAGTGCAGTGGGCAATTCGTTCCACGTTGCTGGGCCCTGGTATGCAAAAGAGCGTTGTCCATATGATTTCATCTTCATAGTGGGAATAATGAGAATACGAGTGTCAGAAGAGGAGCGTAAGCATCTTGCAGGTGTGTACACATGGGTGAGGTCAGATAGGTATGTTGGACTGGAACCCGTCAGTGAAACGTAGCACAGAGAACAAATTTTGTGTTTAATTCTGGATTGTATGGATAGCCAGTGTAGGGTACAGAGCAGGGGAGAGGCGTGCTCTGATCGTGGTACTCTAAGGATGATCCGAGAAGCTGTGTTTTGAACTTTTTGAAGTTTCTGAAGTAGATATTGAGATGAACCAGACAGAATTGAGTTACAATAGTCCAGTCTTGAAAGTACTAAGGAACACATAAGTGTTTTAGTGGCATCAACTGAAAGATACTTGCGAATGGAGCTGATTCGTCTCAGCTCAAGATATGCAGCCTTGCATATGTTCATGACATGTTGATGCAATGAGAGAGTACTGTCAAGAGTGACACTGAGGTTTCGTACTGACTGTGTGAATTTAATGTTGGTGTTGCTGATATTTATTGTCTGAGGTAAAGGATGTGAATGAGAAAGTCTTTGTGTTGTAATCAGAATGGCTTCAGTTTTATCATCATTCATCTGCAGCTTGTTACATGTCATCCATGATTTCACATCGGAAATGCACCTCTCTGCGCCTTGGATGGTAGCTTCAACTTCAGCTGGATGGCTAGATTTGTATATTTGGGTGTCATCAGCATACAATTGGTGAGACACTGGCTGATGATCTATGACATTTGAGAGTGGCTGAGTGTATAGACTGAAGAGAACAGGTCCAAGAACAGACCCCTGTGGAACACCACAGCATAGATCAACTGGGCTGGAGTATTTTCCATTTGTGGACACAATTTGTGTCCTGTTGACCAAGTAGGACATGAACCATAGTAAGGCCGTATACATGAATGCTAAATAATAGGTTTGTTTTGTTGCAAAATTCCATTGAATTTACTAATCTGTCAGTACAAAGTAGATGATCATGGTTGCTAAGTAAAATAGGGCTCATACTGTTTGCAATGACTTGAATCAAAGCCCTGACTGTCACACGTGTCTGATGTAGACTCTTGTGTGTCAATATTTACACTTACAACCAATCATATTTTTCTTAACTCAATCAAGCTAGGTTAAAAAAAGAAACAATGATAAATAATTATTCAGGATATTTTGATAACCAACCAACCATGGAAAATTTATATGTTAATATATAAGTAGGATACCTACCACTATCAAAAGCTTGTATACTGGATGTATGGTCAGTAATAATTTTCATAAATAATTTTATCATTTGTTGTACACTCAGCGAGAAGACACTGCCTAGTTTGTGGAGGGAATCTCCCTTGCTAAAATGATCTCCAGAGAGGACAGTAGGCCATCCACAAAAATGACCTCAGGTACTGACTGAGGATATCATCACAGAAAGAACTGCCTGTGAGAAAGCTGATCAGAGTGACAAGTTTGGTTACCTTGAACTTGGTTTCTTTGTATGGTTTCTGTAAACATTATTTTTAAAGCAAAAGCAGCATGTCAGGGGCATCATCCAGAAATTACAAGGCATTAAAATGTTTTTGCAACAAGTTTATGTTGTGTAACAACAAACATTGACTAAAAACATAAATGCTCCATTACAATGGTGGTAGGGCTATACACATTATTTCAAGCTGCAAGTAACGTGGTTGCATTTGTCAACCAAAAACTAAAAACTGATGTTGAAGAGTGAAAACTGCCAACTGGTTGATGTCTGGCAACCTAAGAATCCTAATGAAGCAAGTAGAAAATTACATCCTGATCTTATTACAAGTAAATGCCTCATATGCTAAATACAGATGGCACTTGAAATTTAATTCACATCATAATCCCTTTTCAATTGTGAGACTGCAAGTTCCTACATTAAGTTGCCACCTTTACTTATGACAAGTCTTTTAAGTAACCAGTCTGATATACATGACCTGTGCAGTCTCTGCAGCTGATAGTATGGATCTGAAAATATTGGACATGGAGACAAATACAGATGTTATTAAAATTGCTGTCAGCGGAAGTACTGCAGATGAGGCAAAGGCTTTATTGATATAAACTTTCATCAGACAAAAATGAAGGTTAAGGCCCTCTATCAGTGATTGCAGGTCAGATGAAGATTAAGGCCCTTTATCAGTGAATTTCTGGCCAGATGATACATTGATTCAGAGATGATTTAAAGAACTCCAAACAATGAACTTCATTGACTGGTCTGAGATTACAGCATATGACAACTCTTTCTGTCCAACAGATCTAGATATTCTTCTAAAAATAACCTTATACTTTTTTAAATTTAAGTTGAACCTTATTATAACAAGATGGTTGGTGTACATGAAATGACAGAATGGTATCAATTTTATAACGGGCCGTTTAACCGATGATGATGTGTCACGATTGATGGAAGTGGTGTGGTGGTGTCATAGATATCACCAAATCAAGCCTTCAGTATCTTTGAAAATTTTTGTCTCAATAAACCAATTTGACCAAAAGTATTTGTGATATTAATATTTCTAAAACTGTTCCCATTGTTAGCAGTCATACTTTTTTTTAACAAATGTTCCCTTTGTTAGCAGCTGGACTTCATGTTTTAAAACTTTCTTTTTTACAAGTTGGACTTCATGTTTTAAAACTGTTTCCTTTGTTAGCAGTCAGAATTCCCATTTTACTATAACCGATTCAAGAATCAAGTTATATATGTAGAAGACTAAGATAAAATAATATCCAGTAACAATTTATTTTTTTGTCATAAACATTACAAGATTAATAAAGAAGCTGATCTCAGTCTAGTCTTATAAACAAATATATAGAAATATTTGTATGCCACATCAGTAGCAGTATTACTAACAGCTACGAGCACTGCTACCACTATTATTATTATTATCATTATTAGTATTTTTATCATCATCATCATCATCATTATTATTATTATTATTATTATTATTATTATTAAAATCTGCAAAACATCACTTTGGTATGATGATCAAAATTTGTCTCCCTGATGGTGTCTCACTTGTTCTGCCTTGATGGACCAGTGACTTGCCCTGTTTGATGGTCTCTCTATAACCTTCACTTTTTTCACCTTCGACTGCTAGCTTTCCATTTGATTGATTTCTGTTTTCAGTGTCTGTTGTGACAGGTTTTTGTAGCTAGATGATCTAAAATTAAAAATTGTTCCTAAAATTTTCATGTATGTTGCTGTGCAGTTTGCTAAGTAATTAGAGTACTAATATAGTGTTACCCTGGTACATCCTTATAGGTTAGGTTTGTTGTTATTTTGAATTTTCAGGTGCTGTGGTTGGGCATTTGTGATTCATGAACACATCTCTAGTCACATTAAATGAATGTCCACACAGAAATAATTTTGAATGTGGCATTTGATAGATTTTCTATATTAATCAATCCAAACAAGTATGCAGCAGAATATATATATATATATATATATATATATATATATATATGTTCATTTTCTTGTCTTTTCATATTTGCTGTCCATTTTTTATTTTAGAAACTGTCCAATGCAGTAGGAACACATGAACATTTCAATGGAACAAACATTGGATTTGTCATCCACCATTATGCGGGAAAGGTAACAACTTTGTACTTAATTTGCTTGTTGTGTGTAGTATATCAAGGCATGTCATGAAAGTTATAGAATGATTTATGGCTGAGACAATCTGTATTTGGAATAATGATGTAGGTCATACAAACACAGGACGGAAAACAAAGCATGTGAATCACACAGATACTGTGTTTTATCATCTTTTCTCATATATGAATTAAGAGAGAGAGAGAGAGAGAGAGAGAGAGAGAGAGAGAGAGAGAGAGAGAGATAGAGATATGAGTTATGTACAGGTTCATTCCTAAATAGAAAGTTGTTCCCAGCTGATATGGAAACAGTGGCGGTGTACATTTTTCTCACACTTTTGTCTTATTTCTTTCTTGGTATCTAAGGTTTATCAATATCCCAATCCTGAGTAATCAGTTTGAAAGAGACAAGTATCAAATGTTTATAAAGATCCCAATATTGTGTAATTAATCTAAAAGAGACCAGTATCAGATGTTTATAAATGTCCCAGTTGTGAGTAATCAGTTTGAAAAAGATAAGTATCCAATGTTAATATCCCAATCCTGAGTAATCAGTTTAACAAATGACTGATATCAAATACTAAAATATAATCAGTATCAAACATTAATATGATAGTCCTGTGTAATGAGTTGGAAAGGACAAGTATAAAATATTAATATCCCAGTCATGTGTAATTAGTTGAAAAAGTCATGTATCAGATGTTAATATCCAAATCTTGTGTAATCAGTTTGTAAAAGACAAGTATCTGCATACATCTCTAATGCCTTTTAAACAACATGATTAACAGATTTTCCATCATGATAATGGATTTTAACTCCATGATTAACAAGTTTCTCATCATGATAATGCATTTTAAACAGCATGATTAACAGGTTTTCCATAATGATAATGGATTTTAACTCCATGATTAACAAGTTTCTCATCATGATAATGCATTTTAATCACATGATTAACAGGTTTTCCATCATGATAATGCATTTTAATGACATGATTGACAGGTTTCCCATCATGATAGTGCATTTTAATCACACGATTAATAGGTTTTCCATCATGATAATACATTTTAATGACATGATTAACAAGTTTTTCAGCATGATAAAAAATACAGACAAGTAGTTGTACAAAAGCACAAACAAAACAAAATGTTATTTTGATGATATAATTTGTGTTCTTTTTTATTTCAAAGAAATTAAAAGCACAACTCATTAACTGCCTAGAGCTGAAATGAATGCTGAATTTTCCTATTTAGATATTTTTTGTGCGTGGGCCCCTCGCTGCTCTTCACCTATGTAAGATGGCAAACTTTGAAGGGACACCCTTGGTCAGAAATATATAAGGATTTTTATTTGTATGTTGCTCCCATAGTCTTTTATAGTGTTTTTATAAAAAAATCCAAAAGAATTTCAACAAAAGCTTATTCATTTTTTAAACAGGGTTCTTTCTTCCCTAACCTGTATCTGTTTCTGAGAGGTTTGTACTCCCCATTCTGGTTTCCTTGCCTTCATACTTTAATTTGTGATCCTTGCCAGGGATCAGTAAGAGTCCAGTGTTTGCTATATGTTTGGTGTGAGAATGTTTTGTACTGATATACCCATTGTGCAGGTGTTTGTACTGGCTTAAAGGGTCATATTTTCTAAGAGTTTTCTTTATTTATGCAGAGTCTTATTTGAGAAAAATAAAATAAAATTACCTATGGGTGTCTAGTATTGACATGTGGCAGTGACAGGTGGCATCACTGCTGGCCCTTATTAGGCACTTCACAGTGGTCACCTCCTTCTTGCCCACTCTATTGTTCCCTTTCTAACTGCGATCAGTGTTGCAAAGAAGACAATGAAAGAAAAATTTAAATTAAAAAAAACAAGAAGAAAGAAAGAAAAAAAAAGTGTGTCATGTTGATTGAGTGCATGTTGTGCATGTGTCTTTACCATCCCGCAGTTGTTAGTAGACTGTTTTTGTTCCCCCGTGTTTTTCTTCTGTAATGTTCTTGTCTTGATGGCCAACCTTTGGGGAGCTCCATTGTGACCTGTGCTACCTCATGTTAGCGACATCGCTTATGCATCATAACTTCATTTGCTTCTCAATCAGAGAGGCTCAACCCCTGTTCCCATGTCTGTTTACTTTGATGTCTTTATTTGGTTAAGGTTTTGTTAGTCACTTTGGGTTAGCTGGTTATTCAGATATTGGAATGTATTTGGGAAAAATTTGAATATCCATCAATGTTAGCAATTCTATAAAATCTTTTTATCTTCCGTTTTTTGTGTGGCTGCCTTGGTATTTTTTGACACTTCTTTCACCCACCCACCCCCAGCAAACAACACTATAAAGTCAGTCATGTAAATCTAATTTACTGACATTTTTGGCATCCTGAGTAAATTTCCTTTTGGATTCAGATTAATAAACATGTATCATGGAGTTATTTCCCCTACTTATCTTCAAACTTATTATGACCAAAAATGTTTGCTTATTGCAGAAGGACTATAGTGTTAATGGGCCAGTAACTCTTGACTACATCTACTGGCAAATGCATGGATTATCTAAACAAAATTAGTCATGAACTGATTTATTCACAAGGAATATTGCACAATTCTTATTTCCATATAACTTGATCAGAGTGTAAAAAATAAGAAAGACAGTTTATGCTCACACTCCATGACTCAATTATTTATAATTTTCAAGTCTAAAAAATCCAGTTCAGACTGATTTACAGGATTGTAAATATTTAATCCACAGTGCTCAAATTTTGTCATTGGTTAATTTGTTGAAAGGCTTGTTGACTTGATGTACCCTCTACTTTATACCTTATTGACTTTGAAATGTACACTGTTCTATACCATGGTCTTTATGAACATGCCATACTGTACATTATCCTTTCAAGAGCACTTGAATGACAGTGAATAGAAATGGCAATGTTATGAGCAATTTCACTGTTCAGTATTGGGATCTTTTGATTACCTTCTGAGTGGGTGTTTGAATTTCAGCTGATTTAGCTGGTTTGATGTCGTCCTTTTGTAAACTGATTCAGTACTGCAGAGCTTTTATTTTGACTTGTCTGTTTCTTTTACAATATGCTGCTGAAGACTGCCGTGTCTAGTAGTAGGTATTACTAGGTAACCAAATTAATACTTCAATACCGATTTTGAAAAATTTGATAACTGTTTACTTCAGTTCTAGGACTGTCTTTATGACA
>JAECUM010031884.1:0-23300 GCA_016617855.1 Megalonaias nervosa
TATATATATATATATATATATATATAATATTTTATTCGTTTAATATAACATTTTGACTAATAAGTACGTAGTAGTAGATGTAGTTGATGCATCCTATCTCAGAGACACCTCGGCCCTAAAGCGTTGTATGTTAACATCTTTGTCAGAAAATGTGTTATCATGTAAAAGTCATTATTTTGAGCTAAAAAGAACTGCTGACAAAAATGTTAACATACAACGTTTTGGGGGGCAGGGGGGTCTCTGAGAGAGGATCATCAACTACATATGCTACTGATGATTGCGAAAAACTATTGCCAACTAGTTTTCTTTCCTTAAAGCTTATGTGGAAAATTGACGTCTGAAAAATAATTACACTGTTCTGACCTCAATGACTGTTACTAGTATAATTCCAAGATGTACGCTATCAATCTAAATCGTTATTGGCACACACACACACACACACACACACAGACACACACACACACACACACACACACACACACACAGACACACACACACAGACAGAGTTAAAAACAAACCTACTTGCTTTAAAAATTAAATAACGATCTGGTTAATTCGCAGAAGATGTATGAACAGTGGCGATTCTCATTGCTCCACTAAGAGAGCGAGCAAATCAGCAAAAAAGTAAACAGTTTGTTTCTTCTAAATGATAAAATAACAATAAAAGAATAACTGGTAAAAATATAAATTGATGATTGAAATTAATGTTTATTATGGTAGTTTTGAACTTGTGTACACGTTACATAATAGCATTTTGAACTTGTGTGCGCGTTACATAATGGCTTTATGAACTTGTGTAAGCGTTACGTAATGGCATGTTTGAACCTGTGTTAGCGTTACATCGTGGTATTTTTTAACTCGTGTACTCGTTACACCGGTTAGTAAACTTAGCAAATCAATAATAACTGGTAGCTCATATTTTCTGAAGAAAAAAAAACTGATAAAATGTATTGGTAAAAATACATATAATTCGTCATATGATTACATTTAAGATTCTGTTATGGCAGTGGTTCCCAAACTTTTTCGGGCCACCGCCCTCTTGGTTATCTTCAGCGCCCCCCTACCTTACCCCGTAAGAAGCATTATTCAGCATTAGCCCTCCCCCCCCCCCCTCGGTAATCCCACCGCCCACTTTGGGAACCACTGTGTTATTGGACGGGCATATTTTTGCTTATTTTTATTATGTATATCTAAGAATAATGGATCTAACCGAAATACAGATCAAGTATGAGCATAAACAAGTTGTTTTCGTAAAATGTCCTGATCATATTACATGATAACCTTGAACTTTCATCCTTTATTCGATTTTGAGGTTACACATTGGATTAGACCAAATGAGCAACGGAAATGAAAACGTTGCACAACGTGTTGAAAACTATGCATTCCAAACCAACGTATACTAAAACTCTGTAATTAATTAAGGAAAGGAAAATATACCTTTATAATGTTGTCAATATGTTATTAAAGAGTAATCACACTTTTGGCTGTCATATGCACGAAAAAAAGAGCAACAGGGCATATATTGAAGATAGAATGCCTTTGAATAAAGGTGCCATATTCACCAAATATGGTTGAGTTTATATTAGACTTCCATAAACAACACCGTTTCTACTTTTTTAAAAAGTCATTAACCTTACTGAAACTGGGCGATAGTAGTGAAGGGGGCACCCTACGGACAATGGGAAAATACATTACAGACACCCCTGGGTACGTCTACGGACAAGATTTCTACGCACAAAATATCATCCTACGGCACTCTACGGACAATGGGAATTTTGTATAGCGACTAGCACACCATGGGTCAATATGACGTCACGGTACTGGAAACTTGCAATCAATGTAGCAAGTACCGTGACATCATGCCACCTGTTTCATTTATATACAAAGTGTTATGCATTCGCGTTCGTGTCAGTGGATAGTATAATATGTTTTATGCCTTTACGTCCGTTTCCATAGATTGATGAACATCAATCTATCCTACCCAAGTTATACAACCGACTAAAAAAATTTTTAGGTTAAGAGAATAATGTTTCTGTGAGTTAAACATAAGTTATACAATCGAATAAAAAAAAATTTAGGCAAGAAAGAATAAATCTTTTCGAGGCAGTGGAGTGGCCCTGAAAAGGGCCGTTGTTTGTTATGTTAACACCATTCCGTTAACATAGAGGGCATTGCATAGGTCTTCTTCTCTTCCTCAAACTTTGTCTAACCTCTGGTCCATAAATCAGAACTCGCTTCAGACAGCCTTGTCTTTCCACATAGGTCCTTCTTTTCCAAACGCTTGTCTCGGTGATCCTAACGATTCTCCATGATGATCTCACATACATGGGTAAGTCCGTACGGAAAAACAACGACGATACGAAAGTAGACGATTCAACGTTGGTCCACATCTTTGTGACGAGAACAGGTGAAGGGAATGAAGTGAACCGCGTTTATTTATAGTGGAAGACCGGATCGAAACGGATTGAAATTGTTCACCAATCCCAACACGCGTTACAAAATTCAGTCACTTCGCGGAGTCTGTCTTCCAATCCGAAGAGAGCTACCTGTGACGTCACATTCCCTATATAGGTGCGCTAGCGTCTGTGTGCAGTGAATCGATGCGACATTGTTTTGTGAAACATGACGGAAACTAAGAAGACAATGAATTGGGGTGAACCGGCTTTGGAGACGAGAAGCGATGGCATAGCAGTGGCTACCAAAGTCAACACAGGACTACTACCAGAAGAGGTTGATTTCAATTGGGATTTAGCAGATTTTCTCTCTTCTTCACAAGAATTTGTTCCGGTACCAGCACCTTCGTCACCTTCTCCTTCTTTACCACTCGTCGACGATTTTAAACAGAGACAGAAAGAAGAATTGGAGAAATTTTTACAACAGCAGAAAGAAGCAGAACAAGCATTTCTCCTTGAACAGCAACAGCGAGAAGAAGAGACAAGAAGGAAACGACAGGAAGAAGCAGCAGAGAAGAAACAAAGTCTAGGAGAGAAGGAGAACAGTGAAAGTCAAACGGTAATGGTACTCTTGGACATTTTGGCAGAGTTAAGAAGTCTGAAACAAATGTATCAGACTTCTTTATTACGACCCAAGAGAAAAAGACCTTCCCGAGCCAAACAGTCCAACCCTGTTACTACACCGGAGATACCACCCCTAGTGATTTCTACCAAATCATTGACAGGAGCAAGTCCAGAAGTAGGTCTTGGCCGTGGCAAAGGCCTACGGCAGTTAAAGCGGATTGCTTCTCGTTCCTGAGTTTGTTTTTGTTCTAAGAAAAAAAAAAAAAACACCCAACGGTCCTTTTTTAGGGCCACTCATTTCTATCGAAAAGAGATAGTATTCATTTAGCCAAAATCAATTAAAACTCAAAATCCCTTATTTACCCCATAATAGACGTGTTGTGAGTGCATCAGTGTAGGCCCTTATTCTAAAAAATCAAAACCAGGAGACACTTACGTTTTTGAGTCTGGTCTATTCTGGTACAAATATTTACAATTCATTGTCACAACACAACACAAAACAACACTTTTTTAAAACGTTCATAGACTTCTTCTGTGTCTTTTTTTCTTTCGCTCTCTCTGTTTCTTTAATTTCTTCCCTTTCACAGTTTTTTCCTCCTCCTCTTCTTCCTCACTTTCTTCTCGTCTTCTTTTCTTCTCTATCTTCTCTTTCTTCTTTTGCCGAGGTTACCTCTTCTTCTTCTTCCTCTTCCTGCTCCTGTTGATTCTTAGGGAAGTCTGAAGACCAATGTCCTTTCTCTTGACAATGATAACAGGTATCCTGACTTTTGTCTCTTTTCACGCTGATCTTGCTTTTTTGACGATCTGGACATTCTGTTGCCCAATGCCCTTTCTTCTGACAGATATAGCAAGTATCTTGACTTTTATCTCGAAAGTAAGGAGAGTAGTCCGTCGGCTTGTCTGAAGAAAACTTTCGTATGACACCTCGGAAAGCTCTAATCAGAAGTTCGATTTGTGTGGGTTCTTCCATCGTGCTGGTCGACTTGAGAGTGAAATGAATACTGAGAGGGAAGGCACCAGGCCTTTATATATGCACTAAGCCTAACATGGATATATAGGGCTCCATGGCGTTTCAAATGTGGTCATTTGACTTTTTTCAGTCAAGATGAAACGATCGCATCATTTCGTAAAGAAAGGAGAAGAAAGTAAGAGGCAGAAACGTGATTTATCGCCTCGCACAGTAGCTGAAGTCTTGCCTCAGATTCATGCCAGTGATTTTGAAGATGAGATGAGTGAGCCAGAATCTAGGCCCAGAGAGTCTATACCCAGTCAAAGTCCATCACCACCAGTAAACAAGTAAATGTGAAACCAAAGAAGACGATCGCTTGAGACTTTCCATTTATCACGACAGTTTGAAGTCACCCGTTTGGATCGAGTTTAGCAGTCCATCAGAATTGACGACTTCCAAAGTCATCGACAAGATTCAACACGTGCAACAATCCATTGACAAGTTTCACATCACCGATGGAAAAGCGACACTGTTCATGACCCACGTTTCTCTTCCACAAGGGACCGGACGCAAAAAGGTGTTATTGGTGGACGACCTTCGCATCACCAAAACGACCCTCGTCCGAATTAACAACCCTCAAGACCAGATGTGTTTAGCCCGTGCCATCGTGATGGGACGAACGTATGCCGACAAGAACGACACGGCAGAATGGAAAAGAGCCTGGCAAACTATTCAAAAATCTAGCCGAGCCAAACAATGAAGAGAAGCAGAACTCCCGTTACAGCTAGCTGGCCTTTCCAAAGACACACCCTGTGGCATTCCTGAAATGCAAAAGTTGCAAGACGTCCTGGCTCCACGCTACTCCTTGAAAGTGCACCCTCAAGAAGTGAGCGGACCACTGTTGTTTCGAGGCAAAAATTTCAAAGACGGAAAATACATTCACGTCTATCATCACGATGAACATTTCGATGCCATCATCAGTATCACTGCATTTCTGAGATACAGTTATTACTGTGAGAAATGTGACTATGGCTATAACAATCGAGAGCAACACAAGAATTGTGGATTGAAATGGGAGGGATGTTTAGCCTCTAAGCCCTGTCTGGACCAAGGACAAGAACGAGTGCATTCCCCAGCTTGTCAGCGCACGTTTGTCAGCCCTTTCTGTTAGTAACAACATTTAAAGACGCAAGGTTCACAGCAGAAAAGTGCTTGTCAGCTCCTGAGATTGTGCCCTACTTGTGGACAAGGCATACGTACCAAAAAGGCCAAGCGGCACGTCTATTCAGGAAAGAAGCGATATCACATTTGTCGCCAAGTCGAGGTCTTGGAACACCAATGCTACATTCAAAAATACCAATCCAAACATGAAGAAGAAGATAATGACCAGAAGAAAGGCTATTTCATCTTTTACGATTTCGAATGCATGCAAGAGACTGGCATTCACATTCCTAATTTCGGCGTGGCTCATCGAGAATGTGAGAAGTGCATCCAAGAGTCTATCTTTACTCATTGCCCTCACTGTAGCAAGATTCCTGGAGGACGTCAAAAAATCTTCCGGGAACCGAACACGCTGGCCGATTTTGCCCAATGGATCTTAGACCCTATCGACGAGCGTGGAGCCAAGACATCGAACGTTACGGAGATTGTCATCGCTATGCCACGGTGATTGCTCACAATATTTCGGGATACGATGGCCAATTTCTCCTCAGATACTATACGGAACAAAGTACCGAACGTCCTAAAGTGACTTTGAACGGAGCCAAAATCATTTCCATGCAAGTGGGACAAGAGCAGTTTAAAGATTCGATGAGTTACTTGGCCATGCCTTTGAGTCGCATGCCTAAAACATTTGGAATGACAGAGATGGCCAAAGGCTAATTTCCACAATTTTTCAGTACCGAAGTCAATCAACAAGCCGTTCTACCCCATTTGCCTGAGGCTCACTACTACGACCCCGACAACATGCGTACCGAACAACGAGAAGCTTTTTACGCATGGTACCAGACTCACACCTTTAACCCTTTCGACTTTCCGGAAGAAATGTTAAAATATTGTAGTTCCGACGAGGATATTTTACGGCGATGCTGTGGAAAATTTCGAGAACTGTTCATGGAACACGGAGGAATCGATCCTTTGAAAGAAGCCTGCACCATTGCCAAAGCGTGTTCCTTAGTGTCCCGCCAACGATTTATGCCCGAAAACACTCTAGCTGTCATAAGTCCTCAAACGACGAACTTTGTCAAACGTCAATACTCGGTCAAAGCCCTTCACTGGTTACATTACTTGTGCGAAAAGTAAGACAAATGGATCCAACATGCTCGCAACGGAGGAGGCGAAAAGACCAGCGGAAAGTATTCAGTGGATGGTTGGGACTTAGAAAACCCCCAGATCGTGTACGAGTTTAACTGCTGCTTATTTCACGGATGCCCCATCTGTTACCCTCAACGCAACACTAAAAATCAGTTTTTACAACGAACCATGGAAGACTTTTACCAGGCCACTTGTCAGCGGCAATTGAAGTTAGAAGAGCAAGGATACCAAGTGTTAGAAATGTGGGAACATGAGTACGATCACCGTTTGAAAACCGATCCCGAGCTTAAGCGCATCGTGGAAAGTTACAAGCTGGTGGACCCACTGAACCCACGGGACAGTTTGTATGGAGGACGGACGAATGCCACCTGTTTGCTGTACCAAGCCGACGAAGAGAAAGGAGAGGAAATCAAATACTTGGACGTGTGTTCTCTGTATCCTTACGTGTGCAAATACTATCGCTTTCCCGCAGGGCACCTGCAATTGCTGACGGAACACATCGACCTGGAAAACATTCGACAATACGAAGGATTGATCAAATGTAAAGTTTTGCCTCCCCCGAACTTGTACCATCCCGTTTTACCTCACCATTGCCAAGGAAAACTGATGTTTCCCCTGTACCGTACTTGTGTCGAAACGTGCAACCAAGACCGACCTTGTCAGCACAGCCAGGAAAAACGCGCCTTGACGGGAACGTGGCTCAGCGTCGAAATGTTCAAAGCTCTGGACCTGGGATATCAACTGTTAGAAGTGTACAAAATTTACCACTTTCCCAAGACAGAAAAATACCACAAGGGCGACGAGACTCAGAAAGGCATTTTTGCAGACTACGTGAGTTCCTTTTTGAAACTGAAACAAGAAGCCAGCGGCTATCATTCCTGCTGCCGCACTCCCGAGACCAAAAAAGATTCAAAGACAAAGACTGGGAGCAGGAAGGGATCACTTTAGACCACGTGGAGAAAAACGAAGGCAGGCGATCGTTTGCCATAGTGATGTTAAATTGCTTGTGGGGTAAAATGGCACAACGACCGTGTTTACCCAAAACGGAGTATTTGACAGAACCTTCTCGCTACTTCCAGATGATTCATGACAAAACTAAATACATCAAACACGTGGACTTCGTTCGTGAAGACTTGATCTTAGTCAATTACGAAGAAGAACTGGACTTTGTAGAAGCCGACGAAGTTGGAAATGTCATCATTGTGGCTTACGTGACAGCCCATGCTCGCTTAAAACTGTACGAAGATTTAGAACTGTTAGGAGATCGTGTGCTGTATTTTGACACGGACAGTTGCATTTACATCGATCGTCTGGGTCAACCTCACCCTGTCATCGAAGGAGACCGTTTAGGAGCCTGGACGGACGAGCATCCCGACGACAAGATTCTAAGTTTTGCAAGTGGCGGTCCCAAACATTACGGCTACGAATACCGTGACCCACAAGGACAAGTGTACACCGACTGTAAAGTGAAAGGATTGATTCTCAGTTATCGCACCAGTCGACTGGTAAACTTTGGCGTCTTGAAAGAAGCCTTGCAGTCTGGACAGGATGGAAATTTTAAAGTAACCACCCACGAACCGCACAAGATTGTACGTTTACCCACACACCAAATCGTCAGTCGACCCTTGGAAAAAGTCTATCAAATCGTGTACCAGAAGCGAGTACGGCTTCCCAATCACTTCACTTTACCGTACGGTCACGCTGGTATAAAAGAAATGGTTCCAAGACGATAGTCACCAACAAGAAGGATGACTTCGACACAGCAATAATCGAGTGAGAAACCCACAGAGAACTCCATGCTCAAACCATACCATTTTCCTGTTTTCTTGTCTGACTATTGCAGTTGTGCCAGTCGAATGGAAACGTTTCAAAAATGGCCCACGGATAGGGAAGGATTACCTACTGCGAATGTTTTAGCTAGAACAGGTTTGGTCTACTTAGGACCTGAGACTCGATTGGGATACGAAGTATTGTGCTTTAGTTGTGGTCTGAGGTTGCGTATGGATCGATGTATCTATAAAGATTCAGCTATTCGGGAACATACTCAATGGGCTCCACACTGTCCTTACCTTTCTCTGGCATTTGTACCCATCACACTGCGGTTCAGGTATGACGGTACGTTAGAGAAGGTAGTACCGTTGTTAAAGAAGAAAAAAAGGAAGACTTCCAAAACTAGTCGTAAAAAAGGAATGATGTACAAGCTCGAGACTTCATTACGACTAGTATAAAAAGAAACAACGTCCAAGACCGATAGTTCATTGTGACTACCATTGCCAAGCGAGAAAGATGAATCCTTTCAAACAGCAAGTATCAATCAAGAGCAAACTCGAGTGCGATGCTGTGGCTTGCGATGGTAGGGATGCCGTAAGCTATGACCTTAGCAATTCAGTACCACATCATGGAAACTTTTCTATACCTATCATAGAAAGTGATGCTGTGCGTGTCAAGCCTGACGGATGCGAAAGCGATGCCACTCGTCATCGTACACCTTTTTACTTTACTGGTTTTCATGGTGGATGTCATCATTATGAAACCATGCGACTACCACCCTACGGATGTCATGCAAAACTGAGCACACTCCTGCATATTTCACCGTACCCTCATCGAAATGAACATGTGAAAGACGAATATTCGTTCCCTGTGCGTTTGTCTGAATACTGCGACTTTGAAAGACGGATCCTAACTTTCCGAGGAAAATGGCCAAAATATCTGGGAGAACCTAACCCAGAGGAATTAGCTAGAGCCGGATTTATCTACTTGGGCGAAGGGAATAAAGTCAAGTGCTTCAGTTGCGGTGTGTCACTTCACGAGTGCGAGAAGAAAGATTGCGCTTACCTGGAACATGCTCGATGGTCTCCAGATTGTCACTACTTACCTTTAGTGGGACCTCGTCATTGAAGTGGGCATATCATTTCGTGTAAGAAACCAGCTGCGTGGCTAGGAGTCAAACGTTGGACAACCCCTAAACAAGTATTTAAACCCCATTTGGAAAAAAATCTCCAAACATTACCAAACGAATTGCAAGAGAAGATTTGCAAGGACATTTGGCTGGGACTTGCCAGAGCAAAATCTCAATTAGTGACTGAGGAACTTTTATGTCGAGAAATTCACAAGAGGAAATTGACAAAACTCAACAAACAAATCAGATTTCTCTGGATCAAGGGTGCATTCTTCCTAATATTCCGCTTTAGACCATTTACATTTGAAGATTTTAATGACATTCTTGACCGTTTCCTGGAATGGCAGTGGACAGAAATTACTCATTTTGTCCGTTACTTTCGCTCTAGGAGAAGTGTTTGACTGACATGGTCATGGATACTTTACAAGAGAACATTTGTGTTTTGCCTGTGGAGTTGAGAGAACACATTTACCGCGAGTTCGTCAAAATACAAGTGAACCATTGCATCCGTTACGTCACCGATGTTGGAACCACTGGTACCTAAATGCTATAAGAAGACTGATTCTGATGAAAGTGTTTCATTTGTCAGACATTGATGAATCGGGTGAAATTCATAAATTTTTGGATGCCACTCATTCAACTTACAAGGTGATATTAGGACACCGAATTCCAACGGACGAGTTAGAGGATTACAACCAATCTTTACAAGAACAATTCTTTCTAGTTCAAGAGGAAACTTCTGTGCGACGTGTGGTGTGTGAGTTAGTGACTAAACGTTTTTGGTACGGTACTAAAATAAAATCGAAGCTATTCAAAAAGTACACTTATTACCTGACACCAAAGAGGATATAAAAACAGACTACCATGCCACAACCTTTATCATTCGTGATACAACAGATTCCGTGGAAGGAAATCAATGACACTATTCAAACAGTAGAGGATTACCAACACCTATTACGAGAACTGTGTCCATTGAATTGGGGTCGACGTGTAGTGTGTGTCTTAGTGACTTGCTTTCTGGGATTTCGTTTACCAGCCGATTCCTTGTGGACTCTTTACGAACAGTACCTAGTACACCAAAAAAACATGAAAGTGGTCCCTTTAAATGTACACGAGAGACTCATTCTGCTCAAAGCTTTGCGTTTTCATTTTGATACTTCTCAACCTCTACTGGAAAACAAGATTCGTCAACTGTTAGGCACTGAAGATGTGTACGACGACGTGTGTGTAGCTTGTGACTTACACCCTCACTGGAACGATGTACGTGACTGGAAAAGTTGGGGGTTTGAGGCATGGACAAAAGAAGTGGCACACTATGCCAAAGATTTGTAATCCTAAAAAATTAAAACGTTCCGTGAAAAAAGTAACTTTTAAACCAGTGTTAGTGACAGTGCCAGAAGAAGAAGAAGAAGTCGTGACCGAGGAAAACCACTCTCTTCAGGACAGGACCGTGATCGACATCCCTGAAAGGCCATTCCGGGAGGACTCTTGTGTGATTGTGCCAAGGAGTGTAGAGACTCTCAGAACATTACACAGTACCCCTACGATTTCACCTCTTGATCATCACAAATGTTGTACAGAGACTTGTTTATATTCCACTATGATCGTTTTGATGTGTCTTTTATTCATGTACTTAGCCATTTGGCTTTTATGTATTTTTGTCTTTCGTGTTGTTCACTTTTAAAGATGACAATAAACGTGTTCTGAAAAAACTCTTGTCTCGTCTGTCTTCTTGTCAAAAGTGACATTCCTTTCACTACTACTATGGCTACCTCTACTGTCTCTGCTCCCTCTTCCTCCACTGTCAAAGTCATTGACGAACACGTAGATCGGACTAGTTGGGAGGCCTTGTATCTTCGCTATCCCTTTCACATGCTCATTGCCGGACCTAGCGGTTCAGGCAAAACCGAATTTGTCAAACGATTGATCGAACATAAACATCATTTCATCGATCGTCCCCATCAACGCATCGTGTGGTGTTACAAAGAGTGGCAATCAGCGCACAGCCTTCTGCGAGAAAGTCAAGGTGATTCCATCGTCTTTGTGGAAGGTATTCCTGGCGAGGACGACGGGATCGTGTCTGACCCTAGTCAAACTCATTTGGTTATTTTTGACGACATGTTAGGAGAAGACGAAGAAGAAATTAAACTCTGGTTTACAAGCAAAGGGCATCATCGTAATGCCAGTGTTATTTACATCACCCAAAATTTGTTTCAACAAAGTAAAGCCCATCGTACCATCAGTCTCAATGCTCATTACGTGGTGTTGTTTAAAAGCCCTAGAGATAAATCGCAAGTACAAGTCTTAGCCAAAATGTTAGGAACGCCTTGGCTGACTCATGCATACGACGATGCCACTCAAACCCCACACGTTTATTTACTCGTGGATTTAAAACCCACCACTCCCGATTATTTGCGATTTCGTACCCATCTGTTTCACCACTGGAGCCAAGACGGAGGGCCTGTCATGTACATGTCCACTTCGTCGACTTAATCACAATCACCAAAAAAAGTCTATAAAAACCTCGGTCACTTGGGGTCTGTCTCACACATCGTCAACATGACGTCCCTTCAGTCTCATCTTCCCATCAAATTGATTCGTGCCTTGTACGGTATCAGTCGCGACAAAAATCCACAAATACGTGCTCGTGTCTTAGAAGCTAGTCTCAAAGAAGTCTTACGATCGTTTACGGTGACAGCAAATCAATTACTGCAAGGCATCATTCACATTCCACATCAAACCAAACGTTTTTTTGAGAGAAACAAAGTAGTCTTGACGCAGCTAGCCGATGCTCGCATCGACACTCAAACCAAAAAGCAAATCATTTTAAAACCTGGAGGAAGTGGTTCTTTAGGAGGTGTCATCATTCGTTCCCTCTTAAAATGGGATCCTAATGCTCCCAAAGTCGTCTCCAAGAAAAGGCCACGCCCAAACGTACCCAGAAGAAAAAGAAAGAGAGCAACCGTGTCAAGACCAGGTCACAGCCACAGAAAAAGAAAAAGAAAAGTCCACAGAAAACAGCTTCTGTCCGCAAGAGAGCGTCTCCAAAAACGACTCCTCCAGCGGTGCCACCCTCTTCCTCTTTAGCGGCAGTGGCCGCTGCTCACAAAGTACCTGCACCCAAAATCAAAGTCCAAGAGAGAACGGGTGTGTTACAGAGTTTACTGGATTTGTTCAAGCAAAAACAGTCCCGATTTAGTCCGTTGCGAACTCCTCCACGACGTGTGTTGCCTGTCATCAACTTGATACGACGTAAAGACAATCAGTGGCGAGGCATTCCAGTATAAAAAGACCTGAGGCAAACAATACGGATCAGTGTTTTTGTGCTGCTAAACGCCCAAAGATGTCCCCCTCAAGAAGTACGCAAAGTTACCATCTTCGGTCCAAAAAGGAAAAGGAAAACAAAAAAGACAGTCACGTCATCCTAAATAGCGCTTAGCCAAACATCGACGTCACCCTCTGAAAAGACACACCCGTCCAAAGAAAAAAAGGAGAAGCCACCAAAGGGGAGGATTTTACATTAATATGGATCAGTTAGTAGATAATTTCGCCACAAAGTTAGAGAACAAGTTCCTAAAGAAACAATAAGATAAAAGGATGCATGTCGACTCATGGACTTCAGTGTATTTTGTGCACCAAAAGATGTCTCCTCATTGTCGTTCTCCTGTCCAGAAAGGATAAAGAAAAAGATAGTTTCGTCAGCCGAAAAAACGCTTAGTCAAACATAGACATCACCCCCAGAAAAGACACACTCGTCCAAAGAAAAAGAGGAGCCACCAAAGAGGAGGATTCTTTGGCAATTTTGGAAAACACATCGTCACCTTTATGACGAAGCGATAGTTCCCAAAAAAAGGACAAAAGACCGTGTGACAAGTCATCGACGTTAGTGTATTTTTTGCTGTGTGCCACGGAACCAATGAACCAACCGAGAAAGATGTCACCCCAAAAAAGGCATTCCTCTTCTACCCCCAAAGGAAAGAAAAGGAAAGGACTGCCATATCGTTTAGCCAAACAGTATGACATGTTGTCCGTCCTGTCCAAAGCTCTTCCACCCATGCGGAAAAAAACTCATTCAAACTGCCTCCGAAGACGTCATCGATACTGTGTGCGAATGTTGTCTGAATGTCTTGAAAGGCACAATACCTTTGTCTAAACACCAGAAAGAATGCTTAGCCAAACATCGACACGTTCTTCGCCAAATGGTCCAAAAGAAAATACCCATTGGTCAAAAGAAAAAGATGTTGGTTCAACTCAAAGGAATTTTGCCCTTTTTGCCCATGTTACTGAAAGGAGTAATGGGAACAAAAGGAGGACCCTTACTGAAAGGAGTAATAGGAACAATAGTAGGATCCTTGCTGAAAGGACTATTGGGAAACATCCAGGGAGGATGAAGATAAAAATCTCCAAGAAGATAAAAGGGACCTTTGGAGTCAAAAGATCTTAGACGTGATCCTTGAAATCCGATGGAAGGACGAAAACTGGCTTTATTACCTTACAAACGATGGATGGAATACCATCGTTGGCAAGAACATTTACCTCCCAATCCTCCTTTGACCGAGATGTCCCAGTTACAACACGAATTGCAATTATTGATGGATCGCAGCGATTTCTCAGAAACGGAAAAATCTCAACGGTACGGTCAATTGTTGCAACTACTGCAACTCTTTCACCAGAAAGCTTTAGACGAAACAGCTCTACCCACTCTGAAAGATTATAACGCCTTGATGAAAAGTCCATCACCACCACCAACACCAGCCCCAGTAATCAAGACAGAAAGTCCACCACCACTTGTCCCAGTGATCAAGACAGAAAAAGAAGAAGAGCTTCAAACTCTACCAGAAAAAGTATGCAAGTTAACAACACCACCTACATCCAGAATTGGTTGGATTAAAAAAATGATGGCTACCCCTTCTTCCTCAGAAGAGAAAAAGAAAGAAGGGAAACCAGAACTGAAACAAGAACTGATTACCCCAGTTCAGACATCTTCCTCCTCCACACCTATCGCTCGTCGGACACGTAAAGCATTCCAATTCAAGAAAATACCACACGAAAAAAAGAGGAGCATCAGTGAAGAGTGGATCACTCATTAAAAAATGGAGAAGGTGTTAGCCAGCATTGACTACGATCCATCCCATCCTGCAGGTTACGGAGGAGTTCAGAAATTGTATCGTGCTGCCAAAACTCGACTGAAAAGTGTTCATTTACCTCAAGTGCAACGCTGGTTACAAGAACAAGCCACGTACACCTTACACAAACCCATTCGACGAAAATTTTCCAGAAGTCGCACCCAAGTAGAGGGTATCGATCATCAATGGCAAGCCGATTTAGCCGATGTCTCTCATTTGGCCACCTACAATCGTGGTTACAAATATTTGTTTTGTGTCATCGACATCCTTTCCAAATTTGCTTGGGTCGTGCCATTGACTTCCAAATCGAGCAGTCAGTTAGTGCGAGCCCTCAAACTGGTGTTGAAACAAAGTGGTCGTCACCCTCTTCGATGGCAAACTGACAAAGGCACCGAATTTCTGAACCAAGCTTTACAAAAAGAATTGAAGAAACGTGACATTCATTTTTTCACCACCGAGAATCCCGAAACCAAAGCCAGCATCGTGGAACGTTTTCAACGCACCTTGAAAGAACGCATGTGGAAATATTTTACGCATCAACACACTTTCAAGTACATCGATGTCTTGCCACACCTAGTCCAATCGTACAACCAATCTTACCATCGGAGCATCGGACGTGCCACCCAAGAACTGACTCCCGACAACGAAGTGACCGTCTTCGAGCGCCTGTTTGGTACGTCCCCGACAGTGACTGTCCCCAAGAAAGGTGGAGTGTTGGCATCAGGAGATTGGGTGCGCATTGGCAAAACCAAACGCACTTTCGACAAAGGTTAATTACCTAACTGGACCACCGAATTGTTTCGTGTCACCGAACGTGTACGTGGCCGTCATCCTCCCGTCTATAAATTGGAAGACATGATCGGGGAAGTGTTAAAAGGAACGTTTTACTTGCCCGAGTTACAACGTGTGACCAAAAAAGAAGACAACGTGTACGAGATCGAAAGCATTCTCGATCGAAGAACCCAAAAAGTGGGAAAACGACGTGTCAAAGAAGTCAAAGTACGTTGTAAAGGATATCCTCCCAGTTTTGACTCTTGGATCGACGCTTCGCAACTCATCAACTATAAAAAGAAGTGACCATCATGCCCTTCAACACAGCCTCAGCTACTACAGTGACCACTCCGTCCCCCAGTTCTTCTCTGCAAGATCTACAAAAGCAACCCTTGTGGGTGTGGTGTGGAGAACGTGTGCCTAAAACGCAAATCGTCTTTTTCTGCCAAATCTTTGTGGTGTATTGTGTCATCGGTGCTGCCATTGCCAATTTGAGTTTGCAACAAGGAGACAAACAATTGTGGACCATTTTACTCAGCATTTGCATTGGTTACCTTCTTCCCAATCCGTCTCTGAAAAAATCCTATAACGGAAACAACAACAACGGGAGTCTTGTGTCCAACGTTAGTCCCCCATCCTACAGTCACCCTAACCAAAATCTTTTAGACACTCCTCTGACTTCCAGTGACACCTCGGACACTAGAACTCTGGAATTATGAACAACCAATTTTACTTAACGTTACCCAGTGACAGTTCCATGGAGGTGTTTCCCAATAACACTTTGTGCTATTACACGGCCAAATTACCTCAGGCCATTCAATTGGATCACGAAGCCCATTGGAAAGTGGCTTTAGTGGAAATGACTCACCCTACACAAATCAAAAACATCATCGAAATCAAAACACTTTTACGGTAGAAGTTCATGACGAACAAGTGCAACAACACTTGGATGAACGTAACAGTCCAGCTGACTCTATGAAATCACAAGACCCCAAAACTAAACGATCCACTTATCAGTTGAAAATTCTCTCAGGCTATTATTTTAGTGGTCAACATTTGGTGAACGCTATTGCAGACAGGTTCAATAACGTGTTTCGTAAAGTCTTGGAGAAAACCAGAGAAAGTGTCACGATCGAATACCACAAAATAGCTTGTCGGGTAATAATGAAATTTTCAGAGGACAAAGTATTGGCCATTACATTTTGTCCTGAATTGTATGACATTTTGGGTGGAGACCCTACGTTGATCAAGATTGCAAGCGAAATACCAGCCGTGACCAGTAACTCGGATTTTGCGAAATATTTTAGAGTAGCTGTAGAAATGAACCAAAGACTGAATTTGATCTTTGTGTACTCCGATGTGGCGGAGTACAACGTGGTGAGACACACCTCCGTACCGTTACTGCGTGTCATTCCTTTCAAAGTGGATTCTGCCATGAACGCTGACGAGGAAGGTGGAAACACCTATCACGTTCACCGCGAATTTGTACATCCTCACTATTTACCCGTCAGTAAGTCGTATTTCGACACTGTCAACATTACTATAAAAGGAGATCTGGGACAAAATATTTCATTCACCAAAGGAAAAGTCACAGTGAAACTCCATTTTCGAAGACGATTACTCTAACCCTTTGTCAGTCATGTATCATGTGTACCGAGGAGTCGCTCGACAACGAGGACATGGTTTAGGAGATATGCTAAAATCAGCCTTTCGTTCGGTGGCTCCCGTTTTGAAACCGATGATGACACGGGGATTGCACGCCTTGAAAGATGCCGCGTTGACGCACGGCAAAGAATTTCTCCAAAATGTCATCATTGACAAACAAAACCCCAAAGAAGCTTTCTTGAGAGCACGCAGAATTGTCTTGCTTCAAACGGGTAAAGATATTTTGGGCCGGCGAGAAACTCCTATAAATGCCCTGGGCGATGTCGAGTCAGACACTCCTGCATCCCTGACGCCACAGCAAGGACAAGGCAGAAAAAGACGACGAAAAACCCTAAAGAGGACTTCACACCCCTAGACCTAGAAAGACTAAGAAAAGAAAAACTGTCCGACAGTTAGACGTTTTTGATTATTAAATCAGAGAAAATGATGCACCGAGAGTCTTGCGCCTGTTCCAAGTCGGAACTGGATCTGTTTGCCATGCCACCCACCATGATGACGATGCAAGAATCCCAATGGGTCGAATTTCATCCCGTCTCCTCTTTGACGGATTCAGCTCCCATCGAGTTTGAAATCAAAGGACAACCCAATGATTACATCGATCTGAATAGCAGTTACTTGTACCTGAAACTCAAAGTGATCAAAACAGATAACACCAATCGGGGAGACGATGCTAGAGTAGCTCCCGTCAACACTTTCATGCATTCCTTGTTCAGCGAAGTGGATTTGTACTTGAATAACACACTGGTCAGCAGTAGGATGGATACTTACCCTTACCGAGCGTACCTGGAAAATCTCTTGACGTACGGAAAAGAGGCCAAGAACACTCATCTGGATGCTTGCGTAGTTTGGAAACCTGACACCGCAGGTGAGAAGAAGTTTAACGGCACAGCCCTGACAGCCGATGAAGATCCTCACAATGTGGGCTTTAACGACTGTCGAAACAAAATCCAGCAAGGTCGTAATTTAGAACTGATGGATCGTTTGCATTCGGACATGTGGTTGCAAGAAAAGTATTTGCTGAACGGAGTGGATATTCGTCTGAGACTCAATCGCAGCAATGTCGCTTTCCATTTGATGGCTCATGCCAATGAGTACAAAACCATCATCCAAGAAGCCAGACTTTACGTGCGCCGCATAGATGTGTTACCTAAAGCGTTAAACGACATCAGTCACACATTGAGCAGATCACCCGCCAAGTATCCGATACGACAAGTAGAAGTGAAAACGTTCACCATTGCTGCTGGACTCCGATCCAAGATCGAAGATCATCTGTTCCAAGGACAGTTACCCAAACGTTTAATCGTTGGTATCGTCAGTAATGCAGCCCTCAACGGAGCCCACGATCAAAATCCTTTCCAGTTTAAGCACTACAATGTGTCCAAGATCGAAGTCAGTCGCGATGGCAAGACCATGTATACCAGACCCTTCGTACCTAACTTTGCCCAGAAAAATTACTTGAGATCGTATTTGTCCCTGTACGAAGCTACGAGGCAACTAGGAACCAACACCAGTCACGGTATTTCGTACGAAGATTATGGAGGAGGTCACACTTTGTGGGCCTTTGATTTCACTCCAGACCAAGGCAGCGATGAGGGACATTTCCACCCTATAAAATCCTGTCAACTGCGTGTGGAACTTCAGTTTGTAGAAGCTCTCACCGAGACGGTCAACGTCATCTTGTATGCCGAATTCGATAATACCATAGAAATCAAGATAATACCATAGAAATCAACAGTTGGAGAGAAGTCATTCTAGACTATTAGAAACAATGGAAGACTCCTATCCCTCACTGAAATTTAGAGAATCTTTGGAAATGGGAGAATAGCGTGAAAACAGAACCCCAGACCAAGACAAAGAGGACGAGGTAGTGGCCAAGTCCAGATGGCCAGAACAAGAACAACATTTAGTGTCCTGTTTTGCCAAACACCTGGCGAATAAAATTACGGAATTGAGTAAGAAAGATTGTTATGGATGTCAAAACGATCATCCCAGCCAAATTCAGCACGATAAAAGTATGATGATGAGTCAAGAAGAAAGATTGGACGAGTATCTGGACGACGCTTGGAGTCTCATCTCGGAAGAAGTAGTGTTGCATGAGTGGTATAAAGGCTTGCGTGATCATTCCTACCCACCATTGTCTACTCTAGAGATCTATCGCATCGAATCTCTCTTAGTCCAGAGTGCGGAGACGGAGCGAAGAAACGATTACTTGACAGAGCGTTTCAAACAAAAAGTCAGAATTGAATTGATGACTTTTCATTACCTGTGAAAAAAAAACAAACAACAAAGCAAAAAATAGATACCTGGGAACTTTATTACCTTTTGAACAATAGTTCGTACACTGCTTCATGGAATCCTGTCGTGTGCGCTAAAGATGAACTACCTCATTGCAAACCTCAAGACCATCAAGCTTATGTCATCAACACGGATGACAGTCATCTCCCAGGAACTCATTGGGTTGCCGTCTACTTCCCTCAAGAGGATTGTGTGGAGTATTTTGATTCGTATGGATTACCCTCTTTGGAAGACGACATCATTGACTTTATGAGAAGAAATGCCCAGACGACACGATTCAATAATGTGAAATTACAAGGCACAGATTCCATGGTGTGTGGACAATATTGTGTGTATTTTTTTCATCAACGCAGTCTTGGATATCCTTTAGAACATTTAGTAACTTATTTTGATCGTAACTCTTCTAGAAACGATGGCTATCTTTTGTGTTTAGCTAGGAAACGTAGTGTACATCAATGGCCTCATGACTTTCATCAGTGGAAATCTCACATGATTTCACAACGTTGTTAGCCTTGTCAAAAATAATTTGTTTGATGTTATTGTTAATTGTTAGTGGTTGATTGTTTGTTTGAATAAAATATGTTTAGTTTTGAAAAAAATGAATCTGTCGTTTGTTTTCAAAAAACACTGTGAATAAGAGTTCTCCTTCTCTTTCCGCAGATGCAGGCCGTATCGTATAGGAAAGCCTGCTGCCAGACGGGGACGCAATCTTAGACAGTAAAAAAGATTGACATCACTCCCGTCAACAAAAAACGGCCCTTTTCAGGGCTACCCCAATACTCTCGAAAAGACATACTAATTCAATTGCCAAAACAAATTTGTGTGTTTGTATGTTTTAAAAAATAGAAGTGTGTCTATATTCACTTCGTTTCTTTTGTTAGTAAAAAAATTCATCCTTCGTTTCTCTGTCTTGTCAGATAATGTATGTCTGTGTTTGTAAGTAAAAAAAGTCCTCGTGAGTGTTTCTTTTAGGTCCGCGCGTTTGATGTAATGGTAAGTTTTGGTGTCAGGGAATGTTTTCGTTCACGTCCGTGCTCCAGGAATATAAAGCGGCACGCTCGTCAGTCTGGCTACCCATCGTCAACGAGACAACAGTAACAAAATGAGCAATAGAATTGCTAAATTGCTTGAACTTCAAATGCACCTGGAGTATGCCAGGCGCATTTTGGATGAGCTAGCCATGGATGCCGTTGCAGAAAGTGCCAGACTTGAGTTAGAGGAGGAAAAAAAGAAGAAAGAAGAGCAGAAGGAAAAGAAAAGAGGGATTCTGCCTCACCTCATCTTGAGACCTCTGTGTGAGGTTAAACCTGAGGTGAGGACACCTCCACAAGCACTACTACCAGAACGACATCCACAGCCACAACCACAACCACCAGTACCAAGTGTCGCTGCCCCTCAGATGGAAATATGGGAGGTGGAGGCTTTGGAGGAATTAGAGAGACAGCGGCAAGAATGGGAGCCGCAACAACATTATCCCCGGCTACAAAACAGAAGAAGGCAGGGGGCAGTCTTCAGAATCCCAGAAACTGAAGATTGGGGATCTGAAGCCAGTCAACTTCCCTCTGCGCTCCCAAGAACAAACATCAATTGGGAGCAGGACTGAAGCCGACGTTGCGTGTGTGGTGCTCGCCCAGGGAGATGTCACCATTAGTCAGGTGTATTTGAAGTTAAAAAAGAAAACCAGCCCTTCTCAGGGCTAACCAAACCTCTAGAAAAGAGAGACTATTCAAGTTGCCAATTTGTGTGAATGTAGAGTAGTGTGACTATAAACACTCACTCCTTTACTGTTGTGTGTGTGTGTGTGTGTGTGCGTGTGTGTGTGTGTGTGCGTGTGTTGCGTTCGCTTTCGTTTGTGTGGATAGTAGAGTATGTTTTATGCATTCGCGTTCGATTATGCGGATAGTATAGTGTTTTTTTCTCTTCCCGTTTGTGTGGATAGTATAATGTGTGTGTGTTTTATGCATTCGCGTTCGTTGTGTGGATAGTATAGTGTGTTTTATGCATTCGCGTTCGTTGTGTGGATAGAAAATATGGTATGTTTTATGCATTCGCGTTCGTTTGTGTGGATAGTAAAGTGTGTTTTATGCATTTGCGTTCGTTGTATGGATAGTATAGTGTGTTTTATGCATTCGCGTTCGTTGTATGGATAGAAAATATGGTATGTTTTATACATTCTCGTTCGTTGGTGTGGATTGTAAATATGGTGTGTGTTTTATACTTTCGCGTTCGTTGGTGTGGATAGTAGGTATGGTGTGTTTTATGCATTCTCGTTCGTAGGTGTGGATAGTAAATAGGTGTGTGTTTTATGCTTTCTGATTCGTTTGTGAGGATAGTAAATATGGAATGTTTTATTCATTCTCGTTCGTTGGTGTGGATAGTATATAATATGTGAAGTGACTAGTCAACACCTTCATGAAAAAATGAATTTGTTCAATGAATTAAGACACAGTTATTTTTGGATGATGGATGCAGCCTACATGGTGGAAAGGATTGAAAAAGAATGGAGCTATCCAGGCAGCAAAAATTTTGTGACCAGTCAAGTCACTAGCCTGCAAGTAGCCAGGGATCAGGTGGCCGGAATGATAGAAGAGGAGGTGGAAAAAATAAGAGGATTCATCAAGCCTAAGTATGTAAGAGTGGGGACATTTAAGGAAGCCCTTGATCTTGTCATCCAAGTGAGGAGATTCTTGCAAGATACATTTAATTGGTCAGAGTGGTATTTTGTCAAGTGGGGTTTACAACAATTAATAAAAGCATAAGACAAGATGAAAATAGTAATGAAAGAAGAGGTAAAGAAAATCAAAGACACCTGGACAAAAGAGAGAAAGGAGAAGGAAAACCAAAAAAAGAAAGAGGACTTTGAAACACTGAATATAAACTGGATGAAAATACAGAAAAAATTTAGAGACATGGGACATCCAGACTGGATTCCAGACGAAGTAAAGAAAAAGACGAAGAAAGGAATCATTGGAAAATTAAGAAGCTGGTGGAAGAACTGGAGACAATAGAAGTAAAAACCAAAGGCCCTTTTCAGGGCCACTCCACTGCCTCGAAAAGGTTTATTCTTTCTTGCCTTAAAAAATTTAAAACATACTATACTATCCACTGACACGAACGCAAATGCATAACACTTTGTATAGAAATGAAACAGGTGGCATGACGTCACGGTACTTGCTACATTGTTGCAAGTGTCCAGTACCTTGACGTCATATTAACCTATGGTGTGCTAGTCGCTATACAAAATACCCATTGTCCGTAGAGTGCCCTAGGGTGATATTTTGTCCGGAGAAATCTTGTCCGTAGACGTACCCAGGGGTGTCTGTAATGTATTTTCCCATTGTCCGTAGGGTGCCCCCCTTCACTACTGGCGATAATTCTTGATTATGAAGATGGTCTACGTGCAAAAAATTCTTGTACAGATACCTGATGGCCATTCTGCGTTAAGAAAAGGGGCTCTTGGCTTAATGATATAACGTTCTTGATTGGTCGGTTGTTTTGGTGTTTTGATACATTATCACTGATTATCTTAAGACCAATATGTATTATAAAATTTAGGTAAGGGGTTCTGTCAAACCATAATGTTTTGCTCTCTAAATTATATCTAAAGTTGAATAAATGATGTTAACTGTTGAATAACGTATAATAGTAGCCACTGTTCGTTTACAATGAAAGTTAACTACTAAATGAACGAGGACTGTTTTATCTAGTCTAACTAACTGAAGATTAAATGACCAGTCAAGCAGTGAGCCTCTAGCCGCTTATAGTAAATCGATTTATTATGCTATGAATAAAAAATAATTTTGAGTTGGAATCTAGCAAGCGTACATTTCCAAATGATTCATTTAAAAAACTTTTTGTTTGTTTTAAAACAGTCTCACATAACCTTGCTTTGAAATTTAGTCCGTTACAGAAACATATGCAGAGAAAGGTTTAGTACTTTGTCTAATCAAAATATGATTGAAACAGGGTTTCAGTTCCTTTCTGTCGTGACAAACACTTTCCTGCTTAGTCTGTATTTGTCATACATTACGCAATCTCACTTATCTGCCCGGTCGCAACATAAAATTGTCGTCAACGTAAAATATTCGGATCATGACGAGCAGCAGGCAGGGTGAACAGACCACTTGTCTGAATTTTTATTTGTCTAAAACATAAGGTTCCTACGTAGGCTGAAAAAACAATGTCAATAACGCTAAACCGAACCTTCTAACCGAGATTATTTCCAAATACGGTTGAAAACGGATAATAAATCGTTTGGGTTAGCT